>JBBPCX010072826.1:15112-32349 GCA_037974365.1 Hydrocynus forskahlii
GAGGATTTTCAGTGATATGGGACCAAAAGATTCTACCTGGGAGCACAAAGGCTTTCAGTACCTGTTCATGCTGAGGTTTTTTCTTAAAAAATGTGAGCTGCTCCTTCTAGTGTGCTTGTGCTTCAAAGTGTGTTTGCAGAACAGATGCCCAAATACGGCTTGTAGACCCACAGGTCCAGAAAAGTACCCCATTCAATTGAATTTCTGTTGGCACTACTAAGATGAGCCAGAGTGACTACAAGCGGCTTCACAGATCAGTGAGCTGAGCTAAGCCCCATCACAGCTTTAGAAGAGAGAGTAGCTGCTTTTTGGAAAGAATCCTCCAACATCCCTGTGGTTTCTCACTGTTCAGCTCAAAATCCTCTGCACCAGCTTTTAATATCTTCACACTTGGATTTAATGTGGATACAGGTTAAAAAAGGTCACTTAAAATCTCCAATTAAGCATTTAGATTTGTGTCATATTGCATGTAGTTTTCTTCTTGTTGGTTCTGCTGGTTAATTATAGCATTTTGCTCACTAGCTTGTCCTGTTTGAATTATAAGCAGAAGCACATAATGTTAAAAGGCGAGAGAGGTTTGTGAGCAGGATTTACAATGCTATGAAAAAGTAGTTGCCCTGTTCCTGATTTCTTATTTTTTTGCATGTTTGTTACACTTCAGTGTTTCAGATTATAAAACAAATTAAAATATTAGACAAAGATAACCCAAGTAAACACAAAAATGCAGTAAACCTACATGGCCCTATGTGAAAATGTAATTGCTCCCCTTGTAAAATCATGAAGTAACTGTGGTTAATCATATTTTTTGGAAAGCTGAGAGCAATTTCACTAGCAACACCCAGGACTGATTACTGCCAGACCTGTTGAATCAAAAAATCACTTTAAAAGTAGGCTAAAAGGTCTCAAAACAGGAAGACATCATGCTGCAATCTAAAGAAATTCAGGAACGAAGTAATTGACATCTATCAGTCTGGAAAAGGTTACAAAGCCATTTCTAAAGCTTTGGGACTCCAGCGAACCACGACTCATCCAAGGAGTCAGAACAGCATCTAAAGAACTGCAGGCCTCACTTGCTTCAGATAAGGTCAGTGTCCATGACTGTAAGAAAGAGACTGGGCAAACATGGCATGCATGCCAAAGTTCCAAAGCGAAAACCACTGCAAAAAGAACGTAAAGGCTTGTCTCACTTTTGCAAAAAAAACATCTTGATGATCCCTAAGTCTTTTGGGGCAATATTCTGTGGACTGCTGAAACAAAAAGTAACACAGCATTTCAGAAAAAGAACATCATGCCAACAGTCAAAAACAGGTTTAGGGGGCAATTCCTTTTTCACATACGGCCATGTAGGTTTGGATAGTTTTTTTCCTTAATAAATAAAATCATCACTTAAAAACTGCATTTTGTGTTTACTTGGGTTATCTTTGTCTAATATTTAAATTCGTTTGATAACCTGAAACATTTAAGTGTGACAAACATGCAAAAAATAAGAAATCAGGAACGGGGCAATTACTTTTTCACAGCACTGTAGAGGGAGTCTACTCTTTATAGGACTGCAGTCCAGCACCAGAGTTTTAACAAGTTGTCCCTAGATGTTTATTCCCTTTATGGCTGGCCTTGCAAACCTATGCTAATGACTGATTGATGTGTACACTTCCAAAATTGGTTAATACTTATTTTTAAGACATCTATTACCAGAGTACATATCAATACTTTATTCCAAAAAGCTTCTATGTGTTCACTGAACATGAAATGCTCACACAATGCAAAGGGCAGGTGATTATGAGTTTCAAAGATTTTGCTCTACTGAGCTCTAGTATATTCAATCCATTAGACAAAACAACATCACAAGTGTCTCCCAGTCTTCACACAGAGACCTAAGCTATATGACTTAAAGGAAGGTTTATGTGTTTTCTTTATTCTGAAACAATTTGTTTTATTTGTTTGTTTTACCTAACCACACACACACACGTGCACACACATACACAAACACACATGTGCACGCACATACACACACACACACACACACACACACACACACACTTATCTTTGGGCATGCATACATTCTCATTTTCTAAGTCTAGTAGGGGAGAGCGGGGTTGATTGTCACAAGGGTAGGCTGTCATAGTCATCATATCTCGCCATTAGAAGGTGCTGATCAAAACCGTTGACACAGAAATGTTCGTAATTAGTGTCAGAGGTCATCTATGTAGACAGTGGAGGTGAAAGCAGCATAACCTTGAGGTGAGACAACTTTATTTGTTTTTCATATGCAAAAGTACATTTTGAGGCATCTCATGTTTTTCTTCTAACTCATTACACTATGGCTTGACAGTAAAATAATTATTACCATTTAACGTATGAAGAGAGAGCTACAATTTATTTAGGTTTTCTCTTAGCTAGGCTAATACATGTGGGGACAAGACTCCAAAAGAGCTAAAAAATGTCAGTTGGGGTAGGTTGTCACATTTTTATGGGGTTGGTTGTCACGCATGCTGCAGTGCATCATGTGCAAGGGGTGGGCCCACAAAGACTGCGCACCTGGTCTGCCAGTTTATGTTTGTCAGAACTGTGATTCTGAGGTGGATAGTGATTGTTGGTGAATGCTGATTAAGAATAATCCTTTCTTTAGGTCTGTGTTATGAATTGTATAGTTTAGCTGCCCCTGTGCGCTGTATTTTTGCAGGAGTTATGCTACTTGTTTGAACTTCAGTTTGGGGAGAAATCGAGTAGTAGTAGTTTTCATAGCCTGTGGTGTTTTACATTCATACCCTGTGGTGTTTTACATTTATGCATTTTACATTTACATGTTTGAATCTAAAGAGTCTAAAAGGGAACCAATGGAACTCATGTGATGTTTGTAGACACATGAGATGTGTTTCGTTTGATATTTTATTGAAAATAAAAATTCTGTATCATTTTAAAAATGTATATATTTTTCATTTTTCCCATTAGAATAACACTGAGACAACCAATCCCATAGGGTGTGACAACCTACCCCACTATGGGGTTGGTTGTCACATCTGCACAAGGTGCCTTTAACAGCCTATATCTTTGGAAGAGAATGGATTCTACCAGAGCAAGGACTATCCATTTGTACCTGACACATTTAGCATTAGTTGTGTACAGAAAGAGAATTTTTACTATACACTGTTTTGGCAGAAATTAAATTTAAGTAAAAAGTGTGACAACCAACCCCGGTCTCCCCTACTTGTCAACCACCACAGTCCTCACGACTCAATGGAACAGATATTTTGTCAGTGAAAATCCAGAGACTATACCATGTTATTGCACCATTGGCTGAGCATGGCAGTGATTTATAGATTTTTTTCTTGCACTGGTAAAGTGGTATTCCTGGAATAACACTTTATGTAGCCTTATATTAGGGGTGTTGAATTAATGCATTGATTTTGATCAATTAATCACAGAAAAAGAATGCATTAAATTAACGCTAATTAAATGCACCACGTGACTTTAACCTGGCCCCGTTCTGGCCACAGATGCTCGGTGAAACGAAGGAAGCAGACAAGAACACACTGCTTGGCCCAGTGAATGGAAAGTGTATGCTTAAAAACGGACAGATGGATTGATAGGAGTATCGTTCTCTGTAGTTCATGCAGTTCAAGTAATTTTTGTATCATTGGAGTACATCAGGTCTAAAATATCACCTCAATGCAAAGCATTTAGGAGCTAACACAGTACTCTGAGCCAGCACAGCCCCCAATCCCCACGCCAGCGTCCAGCCACACTGGACCAGGCTCTCCGACCCAAACTGAGCATGTCTACCTGTGATCCACTAACTAACTAACAAAATGGTCTCTGTTGCCGACTTTATTATGAGATGCCTTGTATGCTGGACGCCAGAACTATTATATTAGGGGGTGATGTGCCTCCATGCAAAAACAGTTATTAAATAAAAGAGATGATATAAGTCTGTAATGTTGATTATTAATTCACTCATATGACAAAATTCATTTACATTTTTAAATACTTTTACAGCAAAAATGTGTGTGATTAAGAGCACTGCTATCTTACAAGAACATTCATGCTGCTAGAATGATGGCTGTAGCATTTATCTGTGATACACTTTATTCATAACAGTTCGATCGTGACTGTAAAATCTAAAAAGTGAGAAAAAGGTCCACTGCTAAGCTTGAGTTCTGACATGAAGATGAGTTTAGGTAGAAGAACAGTGAAGATGACCTCTGTAACAAACAGAAGCTGAAAGGAGCATAAAGCATTTTCTCTCAGATCGCTCACTCACTTCCTCATTCTTGCTTTTGCACTGGGATCTCACATCAAATGACAGCTGCTGTGCAGAGCTGGTACCAGTGAGGAAGAGTTAACGAGGAAAGTAAAAGACGAAAACTTCACCAGCATGCCCCTAGAGAGGGGTCAGTGTGCTGGCCTTATGGGTGTTGTGAGATTTCCACACACACTCTGTCCAGCTTCATTAAAACGAAATCTACTAATTAGCCAGATACAGCATGTTTTGAGTTCAAGCAGCCATTCACCTTTTCACAAACAAACTGCTAAAACAAAATCTGCTAAAGAGGATTTGATTTTTCATCATCCTGCATGTCATTAGTACTGCAGTTTAGCATGTGTGTGCAGGCATGGTTCGGTGCAGTTAATTACCTTGCTTATTATCTCAGGGGAGAGCCTTCCTTCCATCTGCAGCACAAACAGGAACACAACCACAAAACTCCTCACCAGTCAATTAAAGAGAGAGGAATAAATCTGCAGGAGGAGAGAAGAGAGATAAAGAGAGGTTATTTTGGGAGATGGAACGGCTTAGGCCAGACTAACCCGGGAAATGGCATGAGAGAGAGAATAAAGAGTGACCCCTGTTCTCTCTTTCTCTCGCTCTCTCTCTCTCTCTTTCTTCACTCCTCAGACAAAGGAGAGGAAAAGCACATCTACAACACCAAAAAGTCTGGCATGTGAACCTTAACTCAAAGTGATTCAGGATTATGTAACTTGATGAGAAGCAGTTTTTTCATCTGACAGAGACTGAGCATATGGTACCCAATAGAAAGCATCTGGTTTTGAAGGGAAAGCTGATAAAAAAATCCAAACTGTAAGTTTAAGTGAGCATCAGAACAAATATATTTTAAAGAAAATGTCATGTCGGGGACCTGAGGAAGGAGGACACAGAGGCAGGAGTACAAGAAAAAACACAAAAAGGTTTTGACAACGAAACAGTCCTTTGAAAACACAAGCATGTAGAGAACTCGACAGAGGACCGTCCTTTAACTGAGAGTAAAGCATTACTGACAACACAAACACATAGAGAACGTGAACAGAAGACAGTCCTTTAACTTAAGCTCTGAAAAATTCACGCCAGCTTCGGAAAGAGAGTAATGCTCAGCTTTGGATGCAAAGACGTCACTGCTTAGTGAGGGCGAACCCAATGCGTTTCACTCCTAAGAAGGAGTCTTGAAGAAGAGAGCACAAAGGCAGTGGCTTCAGGCCGTGCGACAGCCACGATGAGTCAGACCAGCCAAAGGTCTATCCACCTCACCGGTCAGCGCTAGAGGAACAAGGGAAGACAGACCACAATCAAAGCCCACAGGCAAAGACCTACAACAGACAGAGGTCAATAAAAGACAGAGAGCCAGATCCCAGAGAGCTTCCCAGAGGAGCAGATGGACAGCACAGATGAAGGTTTGTTATGATGGAGATCCCACACCAGACTGCTGGAGCGGCTAGCTTAAATACAGACAGGAGGACACACACAAACCAATTAAATCACACAACCAATGAACTAAACAGGGAGCTAAGCTCAAACAAATTGACACAAAATCGGAGACAGCTGAGTTGAATGATTTGGCGCTTAGCACTGTGCACAGAGGCTCATTCCGTGCAGGTGTGTTGCCAAACAAACCAGCATGCGGACGAGAAGGGGGCGTGACGGGACACTTCCCTCTAGTAGACTGCTGGGTCAAAGTGTTGGACATGAGGTAGAGGTGGCGTGGACCTGACAGTACCCCCCCTCCAGCACCGGCCACTGAAGCGGCCAAGGAGATTCCACACCAACACCTGGGTGAAGACGAGGCCAGGCTACCTACACTGTGAAGACTGAATAGGAAGGCACACAAAAGGCCTGCAGGCCGGGCAATCCTGCTGAGCCCTATGGAACATCTCAATCAGCTCCTGACTGAGGACGTCCCGGGCTGACTGAGCTCCATTCCTCAGGGCCATACCGCTCCCAATTTTATTGGAGATGACCCGGGAATCAAGTAGTTGCCTTACCTGGGAGCGACCTCCCCTTCATCCAATGGTCCTTGCACAGCTAGCCTAATGAGGGAAACATGGAAAACAGGGGAAACACGCATATGAAGAGGCAAAGACAACTGACAAGAGATGGGGTTTATCTGTTTCAAAACAACAAAGGGACTCATAAAACGAGGAGACAGTTTTAAGGAGGTTAAGATGGAGGTGCCCAGGATGAGGGAGAGTGGTAGGAGGAAAGTGTTTGTGAATGACAGATGGTGTAACCCTGGGCACATCACTGTGAAAGAACAACTTTGCAGCAGAGACATTGAGCAGTAAGCCGCTAGCATGCTGCCATACTACCTCTCCAGGGAATTCACATGTTTTCACAATAACAGCGTATGTCCCCCACTCGGCCAGTGTGGATGCAGCCTGTGACTCTCTCCACTCTCAGCTCAACCTGGTGCACCTTATCCCTGTGTATGAGCCCTTAGTGTGCAGGGAGCCAGCACTCACCCGCACAGTGCAGAGATGGTCGAATGAGAGCGAGGAGGCTCTAAAGGACTGTTTTAAGTCTACTGTGTGGGACGTGCTTTGTGATGACCATGGTGGCATCAGCCATCTTTAACCTGAGCCTGAAGCTGGGGAGAGTACCACAGTTTTGTGTAGTACCAGTGCCAAAGACCACACATCCCAAGGACCTCAACAGCTACAGGCCAGTGGCTCTGACATCCCACTTGATGAAGACCCTGGAGTGGCTGGTCCTTGTTCAGCTTCGGCCCCTGGTGAGCTCATCACTGGACCCACTTCAGTTTGCTTACCAGCCTAACATTGGAGTGGATGATGCCGTCTTCCACCTCCTACATTGTTCCCTCTCTCACCTGGAGACTGATGGGATCACTGTGAGAATCATGATCTTTGTTTTCTTCAGTGCCTTCAACACAATCCTTCCTACAATCAGGAGTGAATTATCACCTAACAACATGGATACTTGCTGTGTGTCGGACAGGGTTGTCCATAGTACTGGGACTTCACAGGGAACAGTTTTGGCATCGTTCCTCTTCACTATCTACTCCCACAACTCCCCTAGCTGCTTCTTTCAAAAGTCCTCTGATGACTCTGCAATAGTTGGTCTCATCACTGATGGAGACGACAGGGAGTACAGAGAACTGACCAGGGACTTTGTGGACTGGTGCCAGGAGAAGTACCTCCAGATCAACACTGGAAAACCAAGGAGTTGGTGGTAGACTTCCGGAGGCACAAACATATTGCACTTTACCACTAAACATCCAGGGTATGGACAATGAGGCTGTGGAGTGCTACAGGTACCTTGGTGTTCATCTGAACAATAAACTGGCCTGGACTCACAACACAAATACTCTCTACATAAAAAGGGCAGAGCAGGCTGTACCTGCTGTGGAGTCTCAGGTCTTTTGGAGTGCAGGGGCCACTCTTGAGAAACTTTTATGACTGTGTGGTGGTATAGCCATCTTTTACGGTGTGGTCTGCTGGGGCAACAGAAAGAGATAGAACAGGCTGATCTGTAGGGCTAGCTCTGTTCTAGGATGCCCTCTGGACCCAGTGGAGGTTGTGACTGACAGGAGAATGGTGGCTAAGCTGTCATCCCTATTGGATAACATCTCCCACCCCATACAGGACACTCTGACTGCACTGAGCAGCTCCAATAGTCACAGGCTGCTGCACCCATGGTGTGGGAATGAGAGATTCAGAAGGTCTTTCCTTCCATCTGTTACCAGACTCTACAACCAGCACCTTGTAACTGACCACAAACACATATACACACACACACTCACACATCCAATGAGTGGAGGTTTCTCTGGTGTGCAATATTTTTCTCTTGTGATCAAAATATTTTTCTCTTGTGTGCAATATTTTGCAGTTTGTGCAGTTGGTCTGGTTCATTGTTACAGTTTTTTTACTTTTACTGTTGCTTACTGTTTTTGTCAATACCTTCTGCTATTCAATGTGTACAGACATACATTAACATAAATAGGTTTATTATATATATATATACAGTAATCACCTGACATTTGCGGTTCCAAAAGCACCTGCGTATAATGAAAAACGGTGAATTAGTGATGTGTAAAAAAAATGCCTAAAAATAATAGTGTAAACCCAAAATATGCCCCCAGATATGCTCCCAAAACACTTTAATTTCATTTCAAACTAAACTCAGCTTAATACATTACCATTAAAGAAAATGTAAATGTAAACCGTATCCGTACTGTATAGTGTACACTGAACTGCTGTCTCCTGCAGTGCTAGAATGTAAAATACTGATGTTACCCCTATATAGACTGTACTGTAATTCATGCATGAGCATTTTCTTTGGTATGCGCTGTCATTTTCTTTGGTGTAAGCAGTGTAAATACAGTGATAGCTCCACGCGGGAAATTGTTCTGATGCGGGAATTCTGGACTTCAGGTGCCAAAGATGCTTCACAAGGCAGCAGCCAATCAGTAACAAGGAGTAATGAATAACATTCTCAGATTGGCTACTTTCAAACCTCCTGCCTCTCCCGTTTTCCAAAATACATAGCTGTTTTACACGTACACCATATGGACAAAACAATCGGTACACTGTTTTTCAGGGTTCGGGCTAGGCCCTTACTCCCAGTGAAGGACAGTCTTAATGCTTCAGCGTATTAAGACTTTTTGGACAACACCACGCATCTTTGTGAAAAATGATATATTGCCATGAAAAAAGCTGTGATGTCTGGGCCTCGTCCGCCATGCCCCTTCGTCATGGGCGTATCAGGCTTTCCAAAAGTGGGGGGGATGGGGATCATAACCAATTATAACTTCTGGAATTTCTACATTTATATACACGTAGGCCTGGCCTACAGTATGGAAATAAAACAGGAGTACTGTTAATGACCCAGAAGAACTTCTTCATACCCCTTGGCCTTAATTGACAATTTTAACAATTATTTATACTGCTAAGGTGCATCTACATCTGACAAGTGTAAATACCAGGAAGCACTGACAATGCCTGAGACACCATTGCATGCATTGTAAATCAGCAGTGCTGTAGTCTAGTTTGCTGTAGTGGGTATACTGTCTTGTTCTATTACAGCGGTGTCAGTATTGCAGCCTATGTTTTACTGGATATACGCAAACCCAAGAACTTTGTTGTCGTGGTTATATGTCATACACCTGTGTGTCACATAGACTACGGCCTTGCACTCGCACACCTCATTCGCTCACTTTGAAATCTGTGGCTCTTGTTCCCTTCTTCTTTATAATTTATTGCAGAGTATCGTCTCTTTGGTGCATACCGCCACCTACTGTACAGGAGTATGCAAAGGGATTTTGCAGACTCGTTCCCGTGTCACTGATGCACACCATCACTGGTGTGCCTTTGAGAAAATGTTTGCGTGACAACTGAGGCAGGCATGCTCCAGGTTGTTGAACCGTGTAGCATCGTTTTAACCCGTTTAGCTTTCACCCCCTATTTTGGCAGCCATTTTATGTGTTCTGCATTACCAACTTTGAAAGCTCACAATTCTGTCATACAAAGTTATTATTGTTTGCGGTTGGACTCTGAAGTTTCATGTGCCAGAGAAGTAAAATGTGTAAACTTTGTGTAAAATTTTCAAACCGCAACACAGGATGGAATACCGGATTTTATTTATTCTTGTGTCAAACTTCTTTGCATTCAGCAATCCTTATGGTCCCTGTCAGAAGAATTTTTTATTCTGACACTGAAAACCCATAGCCACAGGTCTTATCAACTTATGTTCAAAATTTGAGCTCAAAATTTTCTATAAGGTTTTTAGTGCAAGCAGTACCATTTCGTGCAAGCAGAGACGTAATTTTGTTTGGAGAAATCCTTATTTTTTATCACAGAATTATAAATCAATGAACCACTATAACACTGCTGTTCTCCCATTCATCCCATTCAAAAAGCTCCAGTTCAAACAGTTCAAAGAGTCGACTCCGCCCAGTCCACCCAGTCAGACCAGTTCGAATCAATACACAGCTAAACGGAGCAAGAAAAACTCAACAATCTCACCCAAAACACAATAAAACAGCTGCAAAGCAGTTTTACCACAACCCAGCCAGCAAAATGACACTTTTAGCGAAGTGTCATAAAATCCAAACACTTACTTTTTCAAAGATAAACACGAGCAATTCTCCATGCGCGTCTCTCTGGCCAGAGCAGTTCTCTGGACTTTTCCTGGAAATTCTTATTTGCTGGCCAAATAACCCCATTAAATGTCTTCGGATGTCCTCAAATATCCTGAACTTGGTCTTATGTGTGCATTTTGCTTTGTTTCAGCATAAAACAATCCATATTTGTCCGTCCGAGCACTCAGGGCACCTTTCTGTCTGGCTGGAGTGCTCCACTGATGGGCTTTGGGCTTTCATACCCCGGAGCGAGGGCAGACCGGCTACTCCCATATATCCCTGAAACCTCTCGCTATTCGTTACAAGCATGTATATGTAAATTACAATTTCTCACTAACTGGTGAGAGCAATAGTCAGTCAAAGCCCGAACAGTCCCGAGAAAGTGAGCAGGTTTTAATCTGACAAAAGTCGGGGGGATGAAATCGCGTTTCAGCACAAGTAGGGGTGTTATACAGGATATAAAAGTAAAACCAGTCAGTGGGTGAAATATAATATGAGAGAAAATACTGCACATCGTTTTCCAGTGAATATATTATTGCACTAGATAGATACAATATTCACAGTGATTGCATTATTGCATAATATAAATATAATGTAAATGTATTTTTGCACTATATAAATATAATGTAAACTTTAGACCTATTTGTGCTAATAAAGTGCACAGCGAGTAAGAGCACAAAAGGTTTCACAGAAACTAGCAGCATTATCCGGGTATAAGTTTGAATGAGTATGTTAACAGTCCGTGTGTATGTGTTCAGACAATTTGAAATATGTGTGATCAGACAGTCCATGTATGTGACATGTGTACAGATCGTTCAGTTATTTAACAGAGTAAAGTATTCTGATGGCCTGGGGGAAGATGCTTCTGTTAAATCTGGTTGTTCTGCAGTGCGTACTGTGGTAACATTTTCCAGAGGGCAGAAGCTCAAACAGCCCATGTGCTGGGTGTGTGGGATCTTTTATGATCTTAATGGATCTGCTTTGGCAGCGTGACTAATGTAGTTCTTGAACAGATGGGAGTGCACTTTCTGTGGAAAGAACGGAAGTTTCTCACTTGTGGGACTAATAAATGTTTATCTTATCTTAAGCGCTGAAAACCTCATGCCAGTTCCAGCTTGGGAAGGAGGTTAACCCTCAGCTTTGGATGCAAAGACGTCCCTCTGTAGTGAGGGCGAACCAGATGCGTTTCACTCCTAAGAAGGAGTCTTGCAGAAGAGAGTACGAAGGCAGTGGCTTCGCGCCGTGCGACAGCCACGATTAGTCCAACCAGCCTGAGGTCTATCTGCCTCACTGGTCAGCACTAGAGGAACAAGGGACGACAGAGTACTATCAAAGTCCACTGGCAAAGAACTACAAGAGACAGAGGTCAATATGAGACAGAGAGCCAGATCCCAGAACGCTTCCCAGAGGAGCAGATGGACAGCACAAATTAATATCCCATGCCAGATTGCTGGAGTGCTGAGGAAAAAACACACAAACCAATGAAAACACACAACCAATTTAACTAAACAGGGAACTAAACTCAAACTAACTGACACAAAATGGGAGACAGCTGAGCTGAATGATCGGACGCTTAGCAACACAATCAGCACTGCGCATGGAGGCTCATTCTGTGCAGGTGCATTGCTAGGTGCCGCGCCCAAACATTAACAAACCAGCACACGGATGAGGTGGGGCATGACGGAACACTTCCCTCTAGTTGGCTGGTGAGCAGTAGCATTGGACACGAGGCAGAGGTGGTGCGGATGTGTCTGAAAGCTGAAACTATAGCAAGTGACTACTTATTGTGCCATAGGAGAAGTTAGACATGTGCCAATACAAAGAAAGGCCACAGTCAAATGCAAGCAAAAGAACTTTGTCTGTGTGTGTGTTAGGATGTGTGGTGTACTCATTTCCATCCAAATATTTTATCTAAATATGTGTCCAGAATCTCATGGTAATTGTGTAATTATTTGGGGAGGCAATGGATAATAATAAAAACCATAGAATGGTGTTTCTGCTCTTCAGTGATTGTTGGATTTGATATTGATGTTTTGTTATCACTTGGTAAAGTTAAAACAACATTGTACAACATGTTCTATGAGATGTAATTTTATTAATCTGTTGCTCATTTTTCATAATAATACAAACTGCTTTTACTGAGATCAAATTCTGATTGGTAAATGTACTTAAAAGTCTTTCCTAGGGCATCTAAATCACTAACATTTTTATAATAAACTTTCATGTTCGGGTTCTAAGGACAGATACCAAAGATAACAGCTTGGTAATGTCAGTGTTCAGAATTATATTGGAGTAACTATGATGTGTTCATACAAGTTCATTTTATTTTGAGCTCATTTGCTACACTATGCTCACCTAAATTTGGCTATGGAGCTGAAAATCTGCTATTATTCCAAAACAATAGACCAGAAAGAAAAAAATGATGGTGCCTTATTTGTCTCACTGGGGACCATACAGCCCAAATAATCATTTTAGCTTATGGGAAGAATTGCACAACAGAGTCCAATAAAAAAGCCACTGTTTATAAAAGGAGAGTTTATTCAGTGAATTTTAGAAGCATATCTGAACTCTCGTTTAGTGTAGGTGGTTTGGCAGTCGCTAGGCAATTATCAGTTGGGAACCAGCCACCTTTGAATATAAGCCAGTGTAGAATTTACAAAGTACGTTTTGGCATGTACAGCTGTGGGCTGGTTTTCAATCTCTGAAACTGCATGAGTGCACTCAACTTTGAAAATGACACAAAGCACACAGTATGGAAGTGCAGAGGATGAAAAAACAGCAAGGTATTTTAATGAGTCCAAAAGAGTAAAAACACAGCTTCACACAATGCCACTGTGCTGCAAAATTGGACTCAGATGGGACAGTTGAGGTGCTGGTTGCCTTGGAAACCAGCCAGTAAGGGATGAAGCCAATTATGTGCTGTATATCAAACACACTCAAAAGCAAACTGTAAAAAGAGGAAAATCTAAAGCAGAACTGTAATACTGCAAGAAACACAAGTATGTCTGAATTCTTCTGCTTGCATACGGGCCCCTAAAACTGTTTGGGACATTTGTGTTTCGTTGTTGCTGCATACATGAAATTACAGTTTCTTGTCTAAGGCTGAGTCCAGTCATTTTACCAGCAAATTTCTCCCATCACCAGAAACCTTGACATTTCTCTCCTATTTAGGTATCAACCATGAATCAGGAGTATTTTCCCAAAATGAAACCTTAAACATGAACAAATTTTGACCATGCTGATCCAATATATACAGACCGTATCCAGATAAAAATAGATGCAAGGAACATGAGGTTTAATTGCAGTAATCTTAGGATTATTTCCATGGTTACAGAGCTCGTGCCTGTTACTTGGCCAAATATAAATTTGATGGTTAAAGATATTTTTTAGCAATGCCTTACTTAATTACTTAATTACCATCTTGTGTTTTTTGTCCAAACCAGATGCTCTATTAGAAATAAAGGTTCTTTAAAAATAAAGTGGCCCCTTATATTCACACATGAACACACCACAACACAGCACACAGTGTGAACAATGTGAAATAAATTCTCTGCATTTAACCCATTCACCAAGTGAAGCAGGGAGCTGCCACCAATGAAGGCCGCCCGGGGAGGAGTGTGTGGCAACGTTACCTTGCTTAAGGGTACCTCAGTGCTGACACTAGCAGTGTTGGGCTTTAAACCCACAACCTTTTGATTGCAGGAGCAACACCCTAAACACTAGGCCACCAGCTGCCCTGAAATTGCCCCAACTTGTTAGCACTTACATTTGAGTTTATGTAACTCAATAGCTCCCTTACCTAAACTATATAGTTACGTTCCAAGAGCACCGGTGTATAGTGAAAAACCACGTTGTTGTGATGTAGTAAAAAAAATGCCTGAAAATACCTCTTTTTATAGTGTAAACCCTTAAACTCATTAGGCTTAAAGAAAATGTAAAGCTAAACCTGTATTCATATTGTACAGTTTACCTTGAACTCTTGCAGTGCTAGAATGTAAAATATTGATGTTACTCCTGTATAGACTGTACTGTAATTAATGCACGGGCATTTTCTTTGGTATGCGCTGTTATTTTCTTTGGCATAAGCAGGTAAATACAATATTAAATGAATTTAATTTACAGTTATAAAAATACAGGGATTTAAGAAGAACAAAATGAAAAACACGAGAATACTCGAGATGCTCCACTGGGGAAATTCTAGACAGCAGCGTCACAGGGCAGCAGCCAATCAGCAGCAAGGAGAAATAAATAACATTCTTGGATTGGCTACTTTCAAACCTCCCGCCTCTGAGTGCAGCTGACTGTGACGTCTGGGCCTTGTGCACCACGCCCCCTCATCCTCGTGTTGCTTGTTTATGTTTGGGACGGTGCTGAGAAGCGGAGGTTCATTCCATTCAAGTGTCTGATTGCCATGGTAGCCGCGTGGCGCATGAGGCCCGGACGTCACACTCAACTGTACTCAGAGTGAAGAGGTTCGAAAATCCAGGATGCCTATCCCAGCTGCAATGGGCAAAGGCGGGGTACACCCTGGACAGTTGCCAGCACATTGCAGGCCACATACAGAGACAGACAACCATTCACACTCACAGTCACTCCTAGGGGCAATTTGGTGTGCTCAATTGACCTATCCCCAATGCATGCATGTTTTTGGTGGTGGGAGGAAACCGGAGCTCCCAGTGGAAACCCACGCACTCACGGGGAGAACATTCAAACTCTACACAGAAAGACCCTGCACCCAACCCAGGACCTTCTTGCTGTGAGGCAACAGCACTAACCCCTGCGACACCGTGCCGCCCCATAAATACATAAATTTTTATTTAATTTGCAGTAATAAAAATACAGGGCTTTAAGAAGAACAAAACAAAAAACACTTGAGATAGCTCCGGGGGGAAATTCTGGACTGCAGCTCCCAGAGATGCATCACAGGGCAGCAGCCAATCAGCAGCAAACCTCCCGCCTCTGAGTACAGCGGTATTTCACCATCCTAAGACTTGCTTTCTTTGTGTTCTCTAGACAGTACCAAAAAATGAATAGTTATATTTTATATGGAAATACAGCTGAATTTACATTCATATTTATGTTACAAAATTAGTACATTATATTTTTCTTAATATATAGCAATAAAATGTATGAAAAATTATATATTGCAACGAAAAAAGCTGTGATGTCCGGGCAACCTTGGTTATGTAACCGCTAAGGAGTTAATCAAGAACACGTGGGTTGCCAGGCTTTGGGCTAAACATAAACAAACCAGCAGGAAGACATGAGGACGCAACGGAACTTCCCCATGATCAAAACTCCAGTGATGTGGCCCGCTGTGGGCGTGGTCGAGGTAATGCGGACGTGACACATGTAGATGTTACTTTGACACGGACCACCTACTTAAACATTGTAGATGGCCTCTATAAGAATGTGCCCCACAGCAATGCAACTCTCTAAATTCCCCACATCTCAATCTGATCAAGTATCTGTGGAGGCCCCACCTTGCAACTCCATGCAGCCCCAAGTTACTCCAGGGAGACTGCCCCCTGTAGTTATGGAATGGAAGTCGCTTTGGATAAAAGCGTCTGCTAAATGCCATAAATGTAAATTAATGTAAATATTGAAAGCTGAAAGTGTTCAGACACTTTTCTATCATAGCCAGTTTTTCTGTGGGATCAGACCACTTGGGCTAGGCTTTACTCCCTACACACATGAATGACCCTGGCACCCTGATTTACTGGTCGTTCTTCCTAGGACCACTTTTGGTCTGGAACATCCCATAAGACCTGCCATTTTGATTTTTATATGAATGTCCTATAGTGTGTTTAGAATTTTTTCTTGTTTTTATTACTCAGCATAAATTCTTATTCCCTGATCTTGAGCATTCCAACATTCAGGCTCGGCTCGGGTGCTGGGTTTCCTGCCTTTGTTTTCTTTCCTTTAACAGTGTCTGGTAGTGACACTTGCTAAATTTCCCAAACTCACACTTGACAAAAGAGGGATGTTTCAGGATATTCCATGTGGATCTGGGGACATCAGGAGATTAAGTGCTCCCTCGAAGTCTCCTCTGATTCCTTTAAGTGTCGGATACTAGTTTTTGCTCTGTTCTTTCAGCTGATTCAGAAGACCGGGATGAAACTTACATGGCTTCCGTTGTGTTTATGGTGCTGCGCTCCCTCTGTCCCACTGCATCAGGCTGAACTGGGTAGGCTGATGAATGATTTAGACTTCTCCACTTGGGTGACCTTGGCTCATAATATGATGTCAGGGAGGAGAGTGCAACCAGCAATAAGTCACAGAGTGGTGCACAACAATAAATCCTTTAAAACCTTCTCAAGGCCCTGGGATTCATCCGGAATATTTGATTCTGTGACACTTCTCATTGGAAGGTGGCTAATCAAAACACAGAAGGCATTTTTTCTGAACTACTCTTAGGGAGGAATTTGAAATGAATACCAAGCCAACTCAGAGCTGCCAAACACTACATTCTGAAACATTGCAGTTTTCAAGGATAGCCTCACGATAGTGTTAAAATACCACAACATATACTGAAGTGTGCTGACATAAGTCAACTTTTAATGAGATCATCTGAATAGTGCTATTTTACATTGTTAAAAACTGAAGATGATTCTCACATTTAGCAATAAAAGGGATTCATCATTCATCAGCAGCTCCATAAGCCCTACAACTTTCCATGTCTCTGTTGTATACATATTCATTTTGTCAGATATCCTCAGCAAGTAGTTTAATATTTCTACTCATCTCTATTTCTATCTATCCTTCTATTTATCTATGTGTCTCTCTCTCTCTCTCTCTCTCTCTCTCTCTCTCTCTCTCTCTCTCTATATATATATCTATATATATATATATATATATACACATATATACATA
>JBBPCX010072849.1:0-32345 GCA_037974365.1 Hydrocynus forskahlii
ATATATGTATGTATATATATGCCTCTTTTCTTATATATAAAAGAAAGCTTCTTTTCTTAAGAAGGAATTCAGTGGAATGTGTAAATTCTATACAAGGAAAACATCATTTAAATTTGCATCCAGCATGAACAGAGTGATTTGGGAGCACACCCTCAAACCAGATTTTTTAACTATGCCATTATGCATTTACACATAACCAATTACATAACACAAATCAAAAGCGCAGCAAAACCATAGTGCCAAATAGTTAATATTTCATGGTGGAACATTAGAGATATGACCAGATCCCTCTTGCTCAGCTTCCCACTGCCATCCTGCCTGCAGCTAAATCTGTCACTGATTTTAATTTCATTGATAGTTTGTTGATGTAGCACTTTACCAAGTTGACGCAAAGCACTCTGGTGGTCTGTCCACTCCCTTAACCATCACAAGGTCCTTCAGATACAACACACGGGGCTGATCGTACCCAAAGGCCTAACAACTTGCTTATGCACGCCCACCACGCTGAAAAAAACAATTTGAAATTGAATTGACTTGATTCTAATGTGTACATCATTCCCACATGATTAAAATACAGAAGATCAACACATTTCTGTTTCCTTTATTTACTTTTGATAATAATCACGTTGATGTAGTGGATTTGATTCATGTGGAAATAATGTACACAACTGAATAAAGGAAATTCAGTGTATACATGTTCTTCATGTGTTTTTTTCCTCTTTTCCTTCAGTCAAGTTCATTTTTTTCACTGCTCTCTCTCCCATCCAGCCTGTGTTAAATTATCCTCACCCTCGCGCCTCTTGCCAAAGACAGTAGAGCTGTTTTTAAGGCAGCTAGGCATCTGGACTTTCTCGAGCACACTCTTCCAGCCCCTTAATACTAATCAAAGCCGTTATACTAAAAGCAGAGTGTTGGAAGAGCTTAGGTTTATGGGAAAAGAGGTAGAATGTTACCGTCTGGCAACCCACTACCCACATGTAACCAGACCATCCGAGAGAACAGTAATTGGACTAATTGTATTTTTGTGGCTCCAGCCAAATTCCCACATGAGCACAGCTGTAGATTCGAAGTGTAGAGTGTGTAATGAGTTTAGTTGTTGTGTAACTCCTTGTTATTCCCTAGTAACCAAAGACTCCTGTGATCAGACAGGACAAACTAACAAACTATGGCCTACAGTGTAGTACTTAATATGTAAAATATTTCCATAATGGGTTAAAGAATGCTGCTATGAATGACAGGCACATGAGGTACATTTTTATGAGGCACATTCAGGAATAAATCTGTCAAAGCTATGGGAAAATAAAGTCAGTCATGCTACAGTAAGTAGTTAGTCATGCTTAATGATGAAGTGTAACTAGCAGAGCTCGGCCTTCATCTTGGGTCATAAATGTCAGCGTCACTTTAGCATCCCTGTACCAGAAAATGTAAAAAAAAAAGTTGTAAATGACCAGCATAGAGCACACAGGGTCATTACAATAATCACAAAAAAAAACCCGTTAACGATAAAACGGACAAAAGTTTGTCCCTATTAACATCATTTTGTGAGTGAGTGAATAAACTGTCATTACGTATGATATTTCACATATAAAGTTTTAAACTTGCTTTAAAAGAAGTCTTTTGGTCTTTTTACCACAGCTGTAATAATGCTAGTTTCAGCTGGGGTCCCTAAGGCGTGTGTAATGCATCTATTAACATGAATCGAGCACTGGTCTACATTCAAACCTCTCATTCCCCTTGGAAGATCTGATCACAACTTGGTGCACCTTTTCCCCGTGTATGAACCTCTAGTATGCAGGGAGCCAGCAGTCACCCACACAGTCAAAAGATGGTCAGATGAGACCGAGGGAGTTTTGTTTTGACACCACTGCGTGGGTAGTGCTGTGTGATGACCAAGGGGAGGACATTGTCAGTCTTGTGAACTACTTGACTGACTATATACATTTTTGTGTGGATAACACTGTACCCTCCAGGCCCTTCTCAAGCGGAAAACTAAGGCCTTTCTTAAGCAGAAAAAGAGGGCCTTCATGTCAGGAACAAACGGGGAACTGAATGATGTGCAGAGATAGCAGAGAAGACTGACCAGGGACAGGAAAGACGGCTAGCCAGCTGCAGCAGAACATGTGACATGGGCAAATGAACTGTGCACAAGACATTACAGAGAATTTGTTAATAGAGGGGGTGATATTTCTACTTTTTTCATGTTAGGATGTCATAATGTTTAGAATGTCGCTGGTAGCCTAGTGGTTAGGGCATTCGTCCTGCGATCAGGAAGTTGTGGGTTTGATTCCCAAGACTGCTAAGCACCACTGAGGTATCCGTTGAGCAAGGTACCGTCCCTGGGCGCTGTGTTCCTGGCTACCCGCTGCTTCACTGGGTGAATGGGTTAAATTTAGAGGAAGAATTTTGTGCTGCTCACACTGTGCTGTGGTGTGTTCACGTATGACAGAGCTGTCACTTTCACTTCTGTAACATGATTAGTTTTGCAAGCCGCTTGGGCTTGCCATAACTGGTCCTTGATGTTTGTAATACAAGTATGCCTGTATATCACTAGAGGCCTACCCTCTTTAATCAGATATCAAAACCTAGTGCTGTTCTTGCCCCCACTCTCTGCATAATCTAGTGCAGTTCCTACACGCACCCACCACACATGATGCCTGACTACTTTGGGCTATGACCCATGAGCACTCGAGTAATGCCACTCTGTTTTGCTCAGCGACTTTTAAAAAAAATCAGTATCCACATTATATTATAAGATGTTTGTGCTTATTAAGTGTTTGCATTATATTTAGTGCCAACTCACTTGCTTCCACAACCAACCAACCAACCAGCCAACCAATCCATAGTACCTGCCTGCACAAGCCTGTTTATGCTATGACCTCAGTGCATCCAAAGAAATCCTTCTTCCAAAGTTACTTCGCATATCATTCAGATGAACTCGCTTTGTGCAGATCTCTAAACTACATCGCTGCTTGATACACATTTCCAGAAAGTACCACAGCATGTAGAAACACTTCAGATGAGGGCTTACCGCAAGGCGATCTAGTTAAAGTCAATAAAATGTTTCAGCTTCCTGCATTCAGTCACCAAAGTAAGAGTGTTAATAGTTTCAGTCGTGAGGCATTTATACAACCACCTACGGGGTAGGAACCCACACTCTATGTCTATAAAGTGACAGGGGTTTTAGTGTGTGTGTGTGTGTGTGTGTGTGTGTGTGTGTGTGTATACGCCTCAAAACAGGCATTCATTTTCATTTTGCCTGCTGAAATCACTGTTTTCCCTGATGGCTTGTAACAAGGCCCACTGTTTTTCTAGCCTTCAACCTGCCCTTCTCCTCTCCCACGCTTAGTCTATTACAAGGCTCCTGACCCTTCATTATCTTCTAGCCCTCATTAAGAGAGTTATTGGTCTCCACTTTTCATTTCAGGTTAATATGGAGGCCAGTGGTAAGACCACCAGGTGCTCAACTGCAGAGTCAAGAGGTTGCGTCCCAGACCGGAAATTGCGGTTGTGTGCGAAAGGAAAATGCCTGGAAGGTTAAAACTGGACCTAATAATTTCATCGTCGATGAGTGCTTCTAGCGCATGTGCGGAAACTGGAAAGGAAACAAGTGCGTTCTGAGAATAATTAACTCAAACTATCCAAAACACGCAAGTAATTCCACGGCAATCTATATTCATTTCATTCAAATGTCTATGCTAGCCATCACAGCTCTTTATCTCATGATAATTGGCGATTTCCTAGGCTAGGACAGCGTACAAAACCAAAATTTCCCTCGTTTGTGGTATTAGTTCTAACCACACAGAGTGTATTTTGCTTGGTCTGAGTTCAGTTATTTTTATGGTCATGTTGTTCCTGCATCCGTTGGCAATCATTTTCAAACCCGTACACATCTGTTCGATGCCTTCACGCAAAGAGAGGCCAGGTCAGAGGCAATTCGTTCAGAATAAGGTCTGAAATCTGGCTTCACCTTGTTGCCGAGTGGCTGCTTTGAACATGTGTGAAAAATGCTAACCACATCTTAAGGATCTGCGCTCCAGATTAGGGTCGCTGTGGCAGCTAAGCCCTCTTGTTCCGTTAGCACTCCTGTTTGTAAGACTCAAAGCAGTCCTTCCATCTGTATAAATATCCGGGTCCATGTGACATCACTCTTGACAAGAGATAAAATACACAAAACATTTCAGATATTGTCTTCTACAAAAGACCTGGTCTTCTTGTCTAGAGTCAGTTTGCTGAAACTTACATCAAATGGTAGACCTTTTTTTTTTTTTTTTTTTTTTAATGCCTTTTTGTGCATTTTGTCATGGAAACATTCACCCAAGGAAAGCAGTGAGTAGCCCGGAACACAGCGCCCAGGGAGCAGTGTGTGGGGACGGTACCTTACTCAGAGGCATCTCAGTGGTGTTACTAGCAGTCCTGGAATTCAAACCCACAACCTTCCAATTGCAGGCGCAACTTCCTAATAACCAGGCCACCTGGTGCTTTACAATGTGTTTTTATGTTATGATAAGTAAAATAAAGAGGAACTATTCAAGACCGACTGCTTACAGGTTTCTATTTAAATTTAAGACATTTTAAGCAGAAACATTAAGTGTTCACTGAGTGTCATTATTTTCACAAACTGTATATTTTCCAATGACTCTGATCTACTCATTAGAGGCTTATGCACTAACTTGTGGAGGACGCTGTCATTAAATCAAAAGTGTATGTAAATATTTCAGATTTTCAAAGGTCTTCACATTTTCACAGAAATGGTTTTTGTATAAATTGTCTGATAATATGGTTTCCAAATAAAATGTTTTAAATGCATTCAGTTAGAATATAATTAAATGTTCACTAGTTTTCTCACACTTTTGGCCCACACAGTATATCATATATATCATATAGACAGTCAGTTGTTCCCACTGTAATGGCAGTGTCTCACTTTCTTTCATGTAGTTTATGGTTTCATTTCAGTGGAGGTTCTCAAGGGGATCTGCTGTTGCTTTTGTTAGTTTGCTGCTTGTTGATTTGTTCATATGTCTCTCAGTAGCAGTGTCCAGCATCAAAGGTGCTAAAAATGTCCCAGTAAAAAGCTGTATTTGAACTAGGGCAGCTCTATAAAACTGACACACGAACAACTAACTCCCTAGTGTCTTACAATTAAACCCATATCAATATTAATTCATTAATATTATTACTCATACGGTTACAGTTAATAAAGTGAATTGTTGAGCTAAACTGTTCTTAAATTCTGTGCGCTAGAAACAAAACTATTCTGGAATCAGCATTTTTCAAATTATTACTATTAATTTTTTTTTATCAAATTATTTAAAAATAAATTTTTCACCAGATTCAACTAGCTTCACACATGTCATGGACACCAACATGTCCCAGGCTTAGATTTAGGTTCAGAATGCTAGCCAGTAACCAGTAAGGCTCTGAGGAAGGCTCATGAGATTGCTTCTATATTTTTCAATATTTTGACACTACTTAGGATAAACACAGAGAAAATGTTCATGCTGCCTTTGGATTTAATAATATGCAGTCATGTGTTACAAAGGGGGACTTTTTTTATAGTAATAGTTCAGGAAGGTGATGTGGACATACCTCCAGTTAATGTTGTGTGACAAATCCCAGATTGTTTTAAACCATTTCAGTATGATTTTGATGCACTTTTTGAACACAGCAGATTTTGAATTTATGCCCGTGCAAAAGCCTTGATAAGCCTGAATCTAAAAGCAGCATGAAACTGACCCCTTAAGGACCTTGATGGTTATTTCAGTGAACTTTATAGTATTTGAGTATCAGAGGATTTCTAAAGGGCCTTTCCACTGTAACACATTAATCCACTTTGTTTTTCATCATGTTCTCGGAGAACCTTCATCTTCAAGGTGCCAGAAAGATCTTGAGATGTCTTTGGGACGAGTGCCAAAGCTTGAAAAAGTTTCAACCACTTAGCAGAACAAAGCCCAGAGAGCTAAAACACGCTGTTAATAGCTTGATGGTCTAATAAACGAGCAGTTTGTTTCTGAAGGGTGTGTCATGCTTTTGTGATATCGCCAAGTAGCCACCAGCCAGGGCCTGCTCCACTTAAAATGGTTGCAAGCTTTCTGCAGTCCGCTAAAAGAGAAGAGGTGGTTCTTCTGTCTTCCATAGACTTCCTGATCCTGAACAGCATCGACCCTCAATTCCACAAAGGGTTGGGTGGAAGTGGGGTTGGGGGGGCAGGGTTTGTGTGTCCAATAAGGAATGTCATGTTCAGATATTTGGTTCACGTAACCGAAATAAAAAGTTCTTACTCTCTCCATTCATCATACATACACTAAAAAGACGTCAGGCACAAATCGTTGAAGCTTACAGCTGTGCAAATGGCCACACTGATATATTGTCCATCAACTTATGCTTTACTGTCATTTCCTCCTTTACTTATCGTGGCTGTAACTGCAAACGTGGATCACAGTAAAGGTTTGTTTCACATTCAGGCATTCTGGGAAAGTTCCCTCAATTAAAGAAGACACAGGGGAGTGCTAACGACGTGAGAGGTGGACTAACTTGGCCATGTCAAGGGCCGCAGCCCTGGGACCACTTAGTGCTGAGAAACTTGTGTTTGCGAGACCCCCTTACACTCCCCCATCACTGTTTTGAGGTCAGTCCTAAATCAGGTCTCCATCAGCTCTCAGACGCTTCTACAATGGGGTCTTGTTTTCATTTGGCCTCCATTGCCAAGAATGTACATACACTTTTTCAGGTTATAATGGGCTCGGTGAAACTGCAGCATTGCCTTGAGATTTGTCAAAGGCAACAGCCCAGCACTGTTTGCTCTTTAAAAAAAAAAGCAACTGGTCTTAATAACGCTAATCCTCAAACACTAAATAAACAAGAACAGCTTGAAAAGTCCTTTGACAATTTTTTGGTCTCAGCACTGCTGGAACAAGACTTCACTCCGCAACTGTTCACCCACAGTTAGACGTGCTAAATGTGGTGAACCACAGGTATTAGGGCTAGGCTTTCATTTCAGGCCATAAATGTCAAAACACAGTCCCAAAATAAACACACTCTTATGATAATGCTGCTTTCCGCAAGCATGACGATGGGATTCTACCTGTATGCCAATGTTAAACTAATGACATTACCCACAAATCCTTTTTGGCCATTCTAGATTGAACACTGATATCTCAATCTTGTTAAAAGACTTCCACATTTTACTTAACAGACAGTAACAGACAGATTAACAATATATTTTACCTTAAAGAAATGCACAATAATTGACATTTCTATTACTTCCAGAAAGCACCGACTTTTCCTTCACAAAATTGGTCCCATGCATTGCAAACCAAAACATGATGGGTTGATTCCTCTAGACTTCCTAATGTTGAAGGTGGTTAATCTGACATCAACGTATTCTTTTCAGTAGAACTTATATTCATGTATTTTTGCCCCAATCCAAATCATAAGGCCTTCTCTAAAGGCCTAGTAGGCTTTGGATGTTCCCCTCTGGTCAAAATACACCAGGGTGGTGCAGGAGATTCAGATTGCATACAATTACAGATTTAAGCAATAGATTGTCCAGGTACTTTTTAAAAATTTTATTTACTCTTTATTTATTTATTTTAAACATAATGACCCAACATTACTGAAAATATGGACAAAAGTACATAGCATAACTAAATTTATGCAAGTCATGCAGTTTGCACAATGCTAAGCGGTGCCGATAAGCTTTTTAGTCTTTAGCTACATTTGCTTCATAAGTGCAAAAGTAAAGAAGCAAACATGTCTTGGTTGATCAGCTACATAATGGGACAACTGTGCAACTGTTCCCTTTGTTGTGAATGGAAGTCTAGGTTTCATCTTTGCTCTGCAGGGGGAATTATCGGCCTATGATGGCCCTAAAACAGTGATGACAGATTCATTTAGAATGAATCATTGGAATGTTGAACCTTCACCGAAGACCATAATCAAAAATGAAGAGGCCAGACTTCTTCCCTGGAGGCATCAACCTGATGTCTTTGAGCCATGAGGAGCGTGTTACCGTGAATGTCTTTGCAAAAGTGAAGAATGGGCCGCTCTACATTTCTTCCTGTGAGTACACATCTCTCGACAGTCTCTCAGACTGCAGGCCAAATCCGTCTTATCCCTGCGGAAGTGTTTGTGCAAACTGATTGTGTGTTTGGGACACGCGATCCACAGCGCTGAGTGTGTGCTAATGACAGATTTCAGCTTTTGTGTATTCATTGTTTCCTGAAGCTTTCTCTGTGTAATCTACGAAATCACAGCTTTGGTCTGCTCATCAGGCACCGAACCCAGCAGGTTCAGCTACAGCCCAAATCTCACGCCATAAAAATAAATATGTGAAATTAAGCAAGCAGTTAAAATAAACAACTGTAAGCTGGCCGTTTTTTTCCTGTTATTTTCCTCCTTTTTAAAGGGTCTACTAAATATCAACTGATGCATGGTCCTCACAATGAGAACATGTACTCAACATTTGTTATCTGGACAAAATTATTGGGACACCCCTGTTCTTCAGGCTTCGGTCTAGGCCCCTTATTTCCAGTCAAGAGCAATTTAATACATGAGCAGACCAAGACATTTTGGACAACAGATACAGTTTAGGCCCTTTTCTAATCCAGCATGATTGTGCCCCAGTGCACAAAGCAAGGTCCATAAAGACATGGTTGAATGAGTTCAGTCTGGAAGAACTTGACTGGCCCACAAAGAGCCCTGACCTCAACCCCATCCAGCACCTTTGGGATGAAATGGAACGGAGATTACGAGCCAGGCCTTCTCGTCCAACTTTAATGCCTGACCTAATAAATGCTCTAAAGAATGAATTGGCACAAAATCCCACAGAAACACCCCAAAATCTTGTGGAAAGAGTGGAAGCTGTTATAGCTGCAAATGGGGGATATATTTGAATGCAATGTCTTTAAAGTCCCTATTGGTGTTTTGGTCATGCGTCCCAGTACTTTTGTCCATAGAGTGTATACAAAATTCGAAACATCTAACTTCTGCTTCCACTCACTGGCCACTTTATGAGCTTCACCATATAGGTGTACGATTACACTGTAGACCGTCTGTTGCCATGTACAATTCATCCGCTACCCTATACCATCACTGGTCAGTTTCTGACCACAGGACCGCAGTTGACCAGATATGTGGATGGTGAACCATTCTAAACACAGCAGTTACTGGGGTTTTATATGCACGTCAGTGTCAGTCCTGCGTTGACCAGCTAAATTTTCTCGGGACTCAGAAACTGACCATAGTCAGTGTTGCAAGAGAGGGCCACACGAGAACTTGTACAGCAGGCTCAACCTCATCTGTGTGAGGGCTTTTTACCATTAACTGCTATTGCTTTTATTGCCTATAGTCTAATAGCTCTTTATGACTCTGCATTTTGAATGCGTTAGTGGTCTGTCAAAAGTATTTGCCCGATGTGTTCAGACATAGTACAGACATAATTGTAAGAACCTGACATTATGGATGCTATTTTCCAAATGTGTGGCCGAGCTCAAGTTCGGTGCAAAAGTCACTTTTGGATTGTTGCAGCAAGCTGCGCACTTTAACCGTCTTTACCCTTCTTTTCCCCTGTATTTGCTTTTCTCCATACTTTTCTCGGGGTTCTGCAGGGGCACCAGAGAGAGCATTCTGACCAGCTGCATCTCCGTTTGGTACAGCAGTGCCAGACCTGAATTGCTGAAATTGTTAAAACATTAGCTGCCCTCACTACAGCACATCTTCCACACATACACACACAACTGAACAGTGTACTGACTCAACTTTCCACCTTTGCGCTTCACACATCACTTTTTAGGATGAAGATGCAAAAACATGCACAAAACACACCCGTGTTACATACTGCCTCAGGGTTACAGTGTTTTCACAGACTGACTGTTTGTTTACATTGAACTAAAGCACACAACTACATTCTCCACTTGACTACGGATGCAGTATTTGTATGTGAAGTATGACCCGTTGTACTAAATCACACATTTTCTGCTTCTATCTGGAGAGGTAGAACATGAATATATACATGAACACACACTGCATTCATGTATATAGCTGAGAATAAACTTTACTTTGACTTTTTTGCTAATATTTATGACCCTTAATATTTATGACCCTTTAGTGACATATTAATTTAGCACAAACTATTGTTAATGGTTACTACAGCTAACTAGGCCAACTTTGCAACCTGCGCCCCAAAATGAATGGTGATCCATATATGTTTCCTAAGTGTTAATATGTTGGGCAGATGGTAAAATGGGTGTTATGGTAAAATTCTTGTAGATCAAATAAAAGGTTTCTTTGGAAGCAATAGTCTGAACATACTTCTTAACGGGCAAGAAGATTGCTGACAAAAATTGTGTAAAAACAGATGAGCCGCAGTTTCCTCTGTACACTAACCTGGTGTTGCTACAAGTGGGTAGGGGGTTCTAATAAAGAGTACGTAAGAGAAAGCTGAGAACCAGGAAATTTATGATCAGGGCAAAACACCTTTCAAACTAAAGGGGTGACGAGTGTGTAGCAAGGCAGTTCATCTTATGGACTGTGGGCTTCATGAAGAATGCATAACAAGAAGCAGAACATGTGACAGAGAGAGCGAGAAAGAGAGAGAGAGAGAGAGGGAGATTGAGAGAGAGAGACTTTGTTATTTGAATCAAAATCACTTTTATGAAATTTCAGCGTCATGCTCCAGTTGCTAATATTCAGTCCAAAAATATGGCCAAGAGTACTTTTTGAGGCTTGGCTGCATTTTCAAAACTAGCTAAAGGAGCAGTTTGCCTCATATTTGTAATCTCACGCTAATATGTGCACACACACTCAGTCTGGATTCCTGGAACTGAGTAATGTGTGTTAGCCAGAACATTGTTGAAACACCTGGCCAGGATCTGGTCAGTTTTTAGAAATGTATCAGATGGCCCTCAATAACAGTCCGACATGCATTAAGAGTAAAATCTTGTATCTCCATTTTTGTCGTTTTTTGCCCCTTTATGCCCTTATGCGTGCCCCCTACACTGTGTCAAAATTTACATGACGCATGGACCCACAGAGCTGGTTTAAAATCCCATAAAACAAATTCTTGTTAAATTAAATTACATGGAAAGCTAAGAAGATGTTTTTTACTTCTCCCATTAACTTATGTTTTGGAGGTCCAGTGATGATCATATCAGGGGCGGGCTGGGACTAAAAACGGCCCTGGACTTCCTTCACACAGAGGTCTGTGTGTTGGTCGTGGTTTTGGGGGGGGGTGCACAGAGGTCGGCGTCTCCAGAATGTACAGATTGCCAGTTCGCCCCTGGATCATATGCATGTTTACCAGGCCTGTGCTACCAGAGAAGTAAAACTCAACTGATTGCCTAAGGCCATAAAAAATCTAAATTCCTTCTTGCCAGCCAAGAATGTTTGGTGTCAAAAGTCTCTTTCTTGAGTTCAGAGCATTTTGTCCTTATAGCATAGCGTATTTTGTACATAGTATTTCCAAAATATTTTCTTCTACTTATGAGATTTTTATTTTGACTTTACTTTATGTTTTATATTGTTCTTGTCTTGGTGTCTCTGTGTGTCTGTGCAGTTGTTGCATAAGCAATTCCCTCTGGGATCAATGCAGTTTTCTCATTCTGACTGATTCTGATTCTATTGCAGGGGTAACATTTTTCTTCACCTCTTTAGCCGCATGCTAACCGCATTTTTCGATCACTACAAATTAGCATCTCAAATATTGTATAGTAATCTCTGAGATTCTTGCTTATGTCTTATTTGAAAATGTATAACAGACTGTCTTTGTTAAAAAAAAAATGTACTTAGCCCACTTGTATAGATGACGATGTCAGAAAGCACAGAAGCAAGACTGGTTATGTGTGGTTTCAGGCAAGCGTTTGATGATTTTGGAGTTTATGCAATGCCTATTCGCAACTAACAGTAATCTGAAGAAACACTGGACACTAACAGCGTCTTGACTGACTCATTTTGGAGTACAGGAAAACTAAACAAATTTTAATTAATAGAGGTCCTAAAAATGCCCATTCCCACAATCCCCTTCCAATGACATCTGTTGCCAGAAACAGCCTTTATCTGCTAACAGTTCCCCAGAGCTCCCATTATTTATGTTGACACAGATTCAACAAACACCACACATGTTCGCAAAATGTTCTCTCCAGTGCTTCACTTTCTGTTCATAGGGTTTGGCTTGTTTAAAACTGTTCACTGATTTTTGGAAAGAGAACAGGAAAATGGAATTGTATGTAGAGCATCAGAAATTGTAAGTTGAAAAAAGAAAAATAAACAGGCATTCACTGGAGCGAGTCACATGGTCTCGGTGTTTTCTGATCTCATACGCCCATTCTATACAGCTTTATTTGTTGCACGTAAACTCCATGGCAACTCATTCTGAGGCCCACAGTCTAATCCGGCTTGAAAAAGTCCATGTCATGGGCTGGGAGCGGGGTCACATTAACACATTTTACAATGTCTGGCTGGCACCTCAGGCTCACTCCCCTGCTCCTACAGCCCATGAACCAACCACACTACACTGCAGAGCTCTTTCTTCTTCTTAACAGCAAGCCTCAGAAATACCATGCCAAGTCTATTGCATGTAACCCCACATTTGGGCAAACACCCTGTAAATCAACATATAAAAAAGAGTGTGGAGAGTGGGCCTCTCAGTACTGTGATTGGCCAAGATGTTTGCTGATAGTGTATATTTATATTAAAAAAATGGTCCGTGCACTTGATTGAGCATCTGCAAAGTCCATAGCAACAAATGTCAAAGCTTAAATGGGGTGTGGGTGTTTGTTCCGGGAGAAGATCAAAGCTAGCTGTGGATTAAATTACACTCTTAGGGCCTTTCAGTCCTGCAGGATTAGCCTGTGTCTAGAAAACTGTGTTGTAAATAAGGAACTAAAGTTTGGTTCAACTTTGTGAGACAAGGAGGAACAGTCAGTGTGGGAAGCCTTGGTTCCATGTCAAAATGACCTTTCCTCTTCTAGCCACATGTTGAAAATGTCAGTGCAGTAAAGTAAAGCTGTGCCAGAGTGTCCGCAAACTTTATTACAGCAAATGAGGACAAATTGCTGTATAGATGAATGTATTGCCATTTGAGCTATTTCTTCTAGGAACATTGCAGTGTTGTTAAAGAATGGCAAATTCAACACATCACATTGGTTTGCTGGACTAATGCCAGAATCACAGTAAAATTGCATCTATGCTCACCTACCTGTAGCGTCTGGGCTAGTCGGATTTACAAATAAGATATTTTGGACTCTCCAGTGAGAGGATCTCAGGTTTGTCTCAGAGTGTCAGGGGACATACTGTATAACTGCTGCAGTTTCACCACCTGTGGATAGCACTCAGCATTCTGCAAGGATTACTATGTACAAAATTAATTAATGCATTAATCCTGAACTGATCTGCAGGTTTCTTGGGCTCGGAACATCTGAACCAGAGCACTTTATGGCAACGGCCTGTTCCAGAAAAACGGCTTATTTTCCCTCAAGCAAGTGAGTTCACAGAAAATCCCTCCCCCATGATTTCTTCAGAGCTTCATGTGAAATCACGAACACAAGGCCCTGATTGGGCCTTCTTATCCATCCACGCCAGAGGGGAACAATATTTGGCCCTGTCTGGGTTGCAAAAAGTAGATAAATTGATTTAGCTTGTGTTGATAGTGTCAAATAACAAATATAAAATCTCCTTATCAGTGGTTCTCGACATACACCAAATGTTTGAGCAGACGTAGCCAAAGCCAAAGGTTCACATTTGGAAAGAGAGGGAAGCATATGCTCTATATTTTATGTCCATTTGTCAATTCAGCAAATTACTCATTGCCCTGAGTTGTATCAGCCCACCTGATACTGTATCTCTAAAGTTTAATAGCCTTGAGATTGTTATATATCAAATGTGGAGACAGGTTTACAGCTCTTTTTGACTATAGGGAACTGATTGTTGGTAAAGATACATGGCTGCTCATGAGTGAGCTTATGGCCTTTTATGGCCTTCATGGCTGAAACGGCTTGGCAAACCAACTGAGGACCAGCTTGTGTTGGGTTCCAGCAATTATCTACAGCCCACCAAAGTAGTTTTGGACCGATAGTGTCCTCGTTGTGCCAAGAACATATAACAATACACATTTAGTCTCTAAGGTACCCATGGCAAACTGCAGGATAACATCCAAAAAAAGTGTAACAGTTTGTCCATATCAGCCATTTGTATTCATTATACGTTTACGTTTACGGCATTTAGCAGACGCTCTTATCCAGAGCGACGTACAGCAGTGCTTTATGGAGAATAAAACTTCTGATGTATAGTCAGATGTATATTCCTGTGTACTCGGTGTGGTTGCTGGTCAACTGTATAATTCCGACACAGTTCTAATCAAGGGCATATGAGGATAGACCAAGAGTCTAACCTGAGTGCAACAGTCTACTGAGATTAACCAAAGTGTCTCCCTCAAGAAAACTGATTTCATTCTCTAAACATCCAAAACACTAGTGTCCACTTTAGTCGTGGTTCTTTTGCTCATTTGTTAAGGAAAAGAAACCCATCAAATTCAGTGAAACAGACAAAGCCATCCAAGTTTCACAAAAGCTCAATAAAGACAGGCCTGTGAAATTTATTTTCCTCTTTCAACGGCCATTAAACATTATATTACTTTTGTCTCATGGGGTGAAAGGGTGAAATATCTGTATTCCCTAAAAACAAATTGTTACTGTTTCCCAACAGTGCAAAGGCCACATGTACGTTGGCCGTCTCCCTGACATTACCTAAGGGAGGGACACCGAGAACAGTAACAGCTGATCCTATTTGTACAGATGATAATAATTTAAATGTTATACTGTGATTTCATTTGCCTGACCTTGGGAGAACTCTGAAACTGGTGAACCGGCCAAACACAACAGAAAATGGCGTGGGGGTGTGGGTGGGGGTGGGGGGCGAGCCCACAAACTTGTGCCTGGAGTCTAGGTGGATTCTTACATACATATTACAAAGAACATATGAAAACTGACGGAAGTGAAAGGAAACCCTCCCAGTCTTTTCAATCCCACACGAAAGCACAATCCACACCAGCTGCTTGACTGAGTATAACTTTAATGAAATTGTCTTGCATGGTAGTTTTAAGGATTTCCCTTAACGATCTTGAAATGAACAATTTAAAACATCTTGTCGTGATGCAGATAGTTTTCTTCGCAACATGCACAGTGTCTCGGTAAGTTAGATGCTAAGTAATACTATAAAAATGGCATGCCAGTGCAGTAACACATGTAATATGTTGGTCGTGAGCAATGTGTTGATGAAAACCAAATCCTCCCTTCTGCAATAACCTGCCAGTTTTACAAGCTTCACTGCCATCAAGCACTGGCACCATGAAACTGACTTGAGTTCAGCTCTGATCAAACTTTTGACTTTCCCCTAAAATATTAGCACAAGAGGATGACTGGCTGCTAATGTGCCATTTAAGAGACCTACGTGTCCTGGAGTAAGTTTGACTTAGGACAAACTCTAATTTTACTGTCTTCGTAAGTGATCTGTGATCCTTAATCAGCATCAGATCTGCAACGTCTGACAGTAACAACTGCAGATGGAATGACCTTCTGTAACAGGCCAAACTCAGAGCTTCCTCATTTATAGCAGGTCTGTTTACCTAGCAAAACACAGCAAGACAGAGCTTAGTCCATTCCAAGCTCTATGTCTGTGGATTAGAATAGCAGTGGGAGTTTTTATCTGATGTGGTACTCCTATTTCCAAGATCAGATTAAAATAATTATTGGATTTCATGAAATCCGATAAAGAGCACAGTAATCAGGTGTATAGTCTTGCTGATTTCGTCATTGTTCTGCATTTGAGCAAGTGCGGAAACAAGACTAAACAGGCTTAAAAACTGAACAGTGAACTGTGAACACTAAATTCTTATTTCATCGCTAGTTACAAATGACCACTTTTTGTGCAATTTTACAGCATGCCAGCTTCTCAACAGCACAGCAACTAGTGCTGTTGCCTTACAACAAGAAGGTCCTGGGTTCATTTCTCAGCTGGGACGGCCAGCCTTTCTGTGTGGGGTTCCCTGTGTCCACGAGTACTTCTGCCAGGTACTCCTGTTTCCTCCCATACTCCAAAGACATTTACGTCAGGTGAGTTGGAGATGTGTGTGAATGTGTCTGTCTGTGAGTGATGGCCTGACAACCTGTTCTTTTAACTTTTGCCATATGACATCTGGGATGGGTTCCAGCACCCATCCTGACTCTGGTTCAGGATAAGACTCTCAGATAATTCATGATTTTGTCATGTCTCATATAGACTTGAAGTTTTCTCAATATCAGACCAAATGATTGGCCAAATTTTCTGCAGTTATCAGATCATTGTAAACACACTCATCAACCACATTAGCATCCCCTTCAGATAATAGTACACTACTGGACAATCTTCAAAGAAAGGCAATATGCTTTCTAAGCGAAATTGCAAAAAAGCTCTCAAAACAAGTCAAAACAAGAAGATATATATCGTCTGAGTCATGACCTCCCTCACTCTCATACTAATACCCTCAGCAGCTCCCAGTTCCCCCCATCCCACTGTAATGTGTACAGTCAACCCATCTATCCTTCACGCTTTATGGGCTCGAGGGTCAGCATATGGCTTCCATCTCAGTGATAACATGGGCAAACAGCTTCAAACAGGCAGCACGGCTCAGAGCCAAAAACCACCCTGATGAGCACTGGAGGGTTCCCACAGAGGAGGAGAAGAGTCAGCATAACACACAGACAAACACACACACAAGGGGATATTTTGCTCCCAGCGGAGGCCTTGTCAGCCGCTGAGTCAGCAAATAATGGTTTTACTAAAAGTGGAGTAGGCAGAAGTGTGTCACACTACCTCATTATGATGTTTATGAAGTGGGACTATGAAGGAACATAAGTAGTGGAGGAGTCTTCACAGAGACAGAGAGAGAAAGAGAGAGAGAGAGAGAGAGAGAGAGAGAGAGAGAGACTCTGGGGCAAGAAAGAATACTTTTGCCAAGACAAAAGAACTGCATCTAGCCAACTGCAAGAGTTCACTTCATAAACTGACTGGCCATAGGTAAAAAAAACAGATTGACTATAGAAGTTAAAACAAATATACTTTCCCACTATGACTGTATATGGAATATGGTGTTTAGATGCCGAAATGACTGATATTTTTGGTGTGTCTTATACATATCTTTTGCTGTACATATGGCACAGTTTACCATCACTGTCTAAAAGGTTTTATGGATGTCATTTGTTTGATTTTTATTCTTCTTGTTTTGCTGGTTGTCAGTTTTATCTGCATACAATTCACCGGTCCACATGAAACTGGGTCTGGACATGGCCCCACATGGGTGACACAGAATAAAAGATTTGCATTCCTATGTGGGTGTGTTCCTCACGTTAGTACTCCCCAAAATGGGGCAGGGCCAAGTACTTTTTGTGCAATAGCTTGGCCAAAGACTACAAAATTTGTATGTCAAGTTGGCCCCTTGGAGGTGGATGACTCAAGCTTGTTGCAATGCATCAATCCAACTGGCCTACATTAATCTAGGTGGAGAAAATAGAGCTGTCGTACTCACTAAACTGCTAGAGTGCTGGAAGTTTCAGGTGGTAATACCAGCTTCTTATAGTTGTTGTTTTTTTTTAAATGCTGTATTGAATATTTATATGTATCATGAAGTTAAAGGTGAATCCTAAACTTTGCTTTATTTCTAAGACTCGAGCTTTTAGCTGTCTTTACACTTTGACTTGACAGAGACTCGACGCTTCCAGGGATGCGACGCGATGCTACATTTTGAATTTGTGCTTGCTCTCGGAACAAAGTGTTAGGCTAGTAGTCCTGGTTGGATGTGTTTGTTCTTTGTAACTTCAGGTCAAGGAAAGTGGAGTAGAACATTGTAGCCTACTACAGTACTTCATTCCAAAAAAAAAACTGTTGTCCTTGAAGGTAAGCACCTGTGTTTAATGCATTACATTGCAGTAAAATGAAGTGCTTAACTTTGTGCTTCTTTTGACAAATGTGAATATGCTCTTAAAGAAAACATTCTCTAACATTTGGGAGTAAAGTGGAAGACAGAATGAAGTAGAAGCCAAGCTGCCAAACACCAAATAAATCTAGAGGCCGTTGGTTGCAGGACATTAATACTGGGCTAGAGAAGACCACTTCATCATCTCCTCAAGTCTGGCATACTGGCTTAACTGTTATCCCATAATAGCAGTGAAAAACAGATGCCCCCTCTGGAGCTCCAAGTGTGTTTACCACCTCTGAAAAGCTGACGAACCGATTCAGCTGATGCTGCATAAAAGAGAAGCAGGGTATAAAAGGTCTGCAGTCTCCAGTGTGTGTATGTATGGTGTGTGTATGTCTGGAGAAAAAAAGAGAAACCTTTCTCATTTCTCCATTTTGGCCACCATTGCCAGGTAGTTCATTTATTATTCCCACACCTCCCTAAAATTCCACACACATAACTCAGTGCCGTCAGTGTAGAGAACTGATGGATAGCCTCTGCACACAAGATCTTGTAATTAGATTTGTGCAAGGAACACAGGTGGTCGGAAAGAAGGTTTTCTCTTCTTGCCTTATTTTGCATTGTTTTTTCGATACGTGAATTATTACACTGAAAAAGTGGTATTTTGGCATATCTTAAGGAATACCTCCTTCTTTAAGATTGTTAAGATTGTTATTAAATGATTTAACTTAGTTCTAGACATTTTGTCACTTGTTTTAGTGAAATTATCTCACTGTATTGTATCCTTACCGCCTGTTGTTTCACCATTTCTTGTCTTGCATTGTCCCAGTTATGTTTCGCGCTTTTCTGTCACACCCTGTCTTTCTGGTATTGCCCTTTATATATATACCCCTGTTCGTCCACTGTGGCCTTTGCTGTGTTTGTCTGTGCTTTCCTACCTTGTTTATTCCCATTGTTTCTCCTGTGTCTCGTCCCCTCACTCTATATGAATCCTTGTTGTGTTTCCTAGCTAATTTATTTTATTTCATTCATGTCTTCTTTCAAATAAAAGCTTTTCTTGCTTGTATGTCCGCTCCCAACTTCTCAACTGACTGTCACAGATGGACTGGCAGGTAAAAACTGACATAGCAGGAGATGATCACCTGTTTTGTCCCTTATGCGCCAGAGGACGTCTCCAGATGGGCACTCAGACATTTAGCACCATCCAGGGCCACATCACACCTGTATGAGCAAGTAGCTGGGGAGAACCAGTTACTCCTCAGAGGACAAGGTGTCCTCGCTGTCATCATGTCAGACGACTCGGCTCTTCTGGTGTAATGGCATAGAGGGCCAACCAGAGCCGTTCCTTAAAAAGAGCAAAAGGGCTGCCAGGAGGAAGAGCACCAGTGAAACGGCCCCTCCTCCTGAAAGCAGCAGCCCAGAGGGCATTTAGTCAAACAGCACTTCCACCAGCGCTGTCTGCTGTTCTGGAAAATGCTTCTTTGCTGATTACTCAGCAGCTCAAAAGAGCGCTTTGTCATCGTTTCCCTCTGCAGCCCAGGAAAGTACTTTGACACCTGCTCATTGTAGCTGGCACATCCTGCTGGTCCGGGGAGGTCCTTGTCACCACCAGCTCCCTGTAGCTGCCACAGAGTGTGCTTTGTCACCGGCACCTCCTTGTGCTCCAAAGAATGTTTTCCTGCTGGCCCAAAGCTGCTCTGGAGAGTACTTCATTGACTGACTTTCCCTGGGGCTTCAGAGTGCACTTCAATGCCAGCTTCCCCTCCTGCTACGCACAGTTTCTTGTTATTGCTGGCCCCCACCAAGTATTCTGGAGAGCACATCCTTGCCTGCGTCCCCTTTTCATCTGCCAATGGCCTCAAAGTCCCTTGGTCACCCACTGATGGCTTCCCAGTCTCCTGGTCACTTGCTGACAGCTTCCTGCATCTCCTGAACTTTCATCATCAGCCTCTGGCCTTCAGCACCCAGCTACCCTAACCCTGTCACTCAGCCTTATTCTGCTTATTCTGCCAAATGAATGTATTTGGTGGGGTTTTTTTTGTTGTGTATTTTGAGGTTGTCTTTGTCATATATTACATTTTGTTTGAAAGTATGAAACACATGACAAATACACAGTAAAAAGATTACAGTTTCATGGCATTGTACCTGTTACTGGAGGTGACAAAAGGATGTTGCAATTTAAAATGAATTATATCTCACTTATTGCTCATTGAAACAAGTGAAGTTCTGCTGAAGGGCAGATTCAAAATGTTCAGTTCAAACAGCTTTTGGTGGAGTTCATCGTTTTTGCCGTTGTGGGAAATTGAAACAGTGCAGAAAAAGTGTAGACTTGAACTTGTCAACAGAAAATACAGGTGCAATTGTAACTACGTAACTATTTATATGGTTACATTTATTCATGTACTTACATTTGTGAAGTGTGACTATTAGCGGTAGGCCTTCAGTTTAGGTGATCAAATTAAGAGGCAAAACCTACCGCTACTGAAACATTCATTTCTACAAGCACACCTATAGGATTTCTAATAGAATATCAGGGCCAAACAATAGTAACTCTCCTTAATACTTTTTGGCTGTTATGAAAGAAAAGGAAGGACCTTTTTTCTGCCCCTTCCTAGTTTGTTAGAAGAATGCTTCCCATGGAGGCCTGTGGAAAACAGGTGGAACATAGCTGAAGTGAGAAGAACCCAAAAGATAATTTAATATCTCCCTCACTTCATGGGCCGTTACTCAGTTCTGGATTTCTGACGCTGGCTGTGAAAAGTGTTTGTTGTGCTATAAAGACATAGCAAGGGAATGGATCCCAGTCAGCCAGTCTGTTGAAATTTGTCAAGAAAAGACTTGACACCCACAGAGAGAGCAGGAGAAGAACCCGAACGCATGTGTAATGGACAGAGAGAAACTCTGAAGAGGAACGGCACTAAGAAATGTATGGAGATGTCGGTTATATTTTCTCTGCATGTTCTCACAGTCTCACACTTTAAAAGGAAATGAGTATTGTAAAAATCTAATTTACACACATTTTCCTTTATCTCTAATATAACTGAGCAGCTAATACATATTTAATTGAGCAGCTAATACATTTTCATAGGGAAAAAATATAAGGAAATCAATTGGCCCCATAGGCTATGAGCAGAAAAGGTATACCTCAGACCATATACTGTATATAATTGATATAAATTCAGTGGCCTGCACAGAGCCCTGACTTCAACCAAACAGAAAACCTTTGGCCTAATTAGAACACTGATTGTGAGCCAGATCCTCTCATCCAAAATTAGTACCTGACCTCAGAGCAAATGCTCTTTTGACGAAATGTGCATATATTCCCACTGTCACACTCCAAATATTGGGGAAAGCCTTACCAGAGGAACTGCAGCTGTTACAGCTGTAAACAGGGTCAACTTCATATTAATGCCTACAGTTTTGGCATGGGAGGTCCAGCAAGCTCATTTAGATGTGATTGTCTATACTTTAGGCCATATAATGTATGGAAACATGAGTTTCACCAAGCAATTCTATAGAGCAAAACGTGAATTTCACTTCAAGAGTTATTATAGAGTTCAGGATTTGGTTTCCATTAGTACACACTGCAGTACTACAATCTTGCAGAACTGCATAGTTAAAGGAGGACAGTAATAATTATAGCAATAACAGAATTGTCTGTGTGTCTGTTTGGGTGTAGTGTCCAGCGATGGGCTTGGTTTATGGTTTGCGCCTTGAGCTATAGGCCTGAGACTGAGATAAAGGCTGTGAACTGCTTTCACCAGTTACGCTTTCCTGAAATGAAATATCTCCATGAATGCACTCAAATGAGAGTTTTACATATCACTCAACTTTCATTTATCACTCAAATGAAAGTTCACAGCTCAAAAACTGAACTAGTTCACGTTCGTTCATTAGTTTTTTTACATCACGTTCGTTCATTTTCAATACAACGTCCTTCAATCCGAACCTCATCCAATCCTCTCCTTTTATCGGTCATACCACTGAACAATCACAGACATAAGTTACATTAAAAACCAATTTTGAGGTTGAGAATAGATCTTACCACTTAAGAAACGCATCATGTTGCGCTGAAAGTGAAAAAAACGAGGTGCAGGTATACTGTACACTGGAAAATTTTATTCAGACAATATTAACACAAAATGTAAACAAACCGTGTCTGCCTGAAATGCAACATTCAGACAATATCTTTTAAAGGGCTCAGAAAAGAACAGAACTAAAAGTAAACAAAACGTGTGGTTTTCCCCATCTAAAAATCTTAGTCCGTTCAAAAAAACGGACTAAAATGTTTAAACAAACTGCCTTCTGCAGAAGCCTGAACCCGGAGCACTAACCATGCTAAAAAAAATCCGAGCTGCGGTCAGTCTCACGAGAGTGAACATCACTCACGTCCCCGTTCATAATTTGTAAACTGATTCGTTCAGTTCAGCGTTCACGAAAAATAGGAACGTGTTCATTGAACACGTTCGTGCACAACACTGGTAGTGACATCAGTAGTATGAGTGTCATCATACCCCCATAATCATATACGTTCAACAACTTAATAAAAATGCACAGATCACTATTTTCCAATGATTGGAAAAAAGAGAATCAAACTAACTCAGAGGAGTAAACTGCAGGGATTCAGAATTAATTGGACCATTAGACCACAGCATCGACATTAGACATGAACCCAACATTTGATCTTATGGTCACAGTAGAAAAGAAGGTGGACAGAAAAGAAACTACCCCACACATTAACGTGTACTTTTGTCTTTTACTACCATTAATGTGAACCTAAGCTTGATTTTGTCACCACACACAGTTTAAGGCTTTTAGGCCATGGGTTAGGCACCTTGATCGTGACATTTGAGTGGATGGTGACATCAACCCACTTTTGAACCATGAGACAACTGTTGCAAAACTAAATTGGATATTGTTGTTTCATTCGACACATTAAGTGTTGAGTTGTGTAAGGGGAAGGGGCTTTTGCTTGTTCGTAACCATAGCGTCTGGAGATAATCATGACTACATTTACAAACTGGAGCTTTATTTTTTCTGCCATGTTTTCATTGCTGTAACTTCATGTGCTCTTAATCAAAAGTGTTTGGCCTGTACGTCTCATATTGGGATGGAGTCATCCTGGCTGTATTCACCCTTAATTGACACAGTATGTGTGTGTGTATGTGTGTGTGTGTGTGTGTGAACATGACTACGTGTACGTTGACCCATGTGCCTGTACCCAGTACATTGCTCTGTTCTCCTCTGTGAAAACATCTCTGGGTTTGATCCACAATCTGTACATGTATTATTTCAGCTGAGTTCATTAACTCCTTCCATGTGGGCTGCATTAATCATCATGCGCATGCATGGAGTTCGAGGGGCACCTGTAGGATCCATGAGGGATCCAGTCTCTGGAAGAACATTTTGCTGAGATTCAACCCCTGGCCCCATCTGTACAACAAAGTGACCCTTCACAGATCCAGGTGCGCATTTACGACAAGTAGCTGGAAATCCGTCCATCACTCAACATTAGAAACCATGTTTTTATTATTGATCCCCCATTCTAGGCAATGCTGTGGAGCTCCCTGGCATTTTTCAGAAGTGGTGATAAAATAGGCTGTCTGTCTCTCCTTTTGTATTTTTTCCACCATATTTCAGTTTGTCTATGCATTCCTTAGATTCCTAGTGGTGCAACTAGTGAAGAGGTTTGAATACCATCACTCTGACCTATATTTAAGGGATTACTGGTGGTCCAGAAGAACCTAACTAGGAAGGTTAGCATAGGTTCTCTCTCTCTATCGTTCAGAGCAATGCTGGCCATATGACCTATCCATGCTCCACCCACAAATGATTCTTTTGTAGCTAGCTTTAAAGAACACTGGCAAAAATCTCATTAAAAATGCAACATACATGTCAGAATACCTTATTATTATGCATGTTATAATATCATACAGCTACATCTTTATTTAACATAAACTGTAATGAATTTCCGTTTAAATATGAACAATATATCGCCTATCTTTATTTTCTCCTTATCTATCTATGCTATCTGTCTGTCTGGGTTATTCCTGTGAAATTCAGGGCCCTTTAATATGTTCATCATAGATGTGATTCTTCCAGACTTTAAAGTAGAAACCTTCACATTATTAATATTATTCCTTTTATTTGTCAGTACCTGATTAACACTGCTCTGATGATGAACATTTCCGTTATTCAGTCTCTACGTGTCTAGTAATCAGTGGTTAATCCTTCACATCTCTAGCTTAAACACTGACTTTTGGAGCTTGTCAGACATGCATGTAACATATTTGTACTCTGTCTATTGCACATTTTAAGTGACTTTTTAGTAAACATTTCAGCATAAATATTGACTGTGAGGATTAATTAGAGGGGACTGGTCACTTGGTCGTCTAATAATTAATAACTATTTTGGTTTTTTTGCATAACTTGACTCCTGAGATTTTAAAAGTATGTAAGAAGAAACTCAACAGCGATTTTAAACCAACTTTTTCATTTCCAAAAAGAGTGTATTGTTGATAACGTTAACGTACTGCTTTTGATGTGTAATCTTGTAGAAATAGAGTTTTGAACTGCATGTAACACTAACACATTTCCATACCGGATGACTTCTCTAACAAGGTCAAGTCTTCCAGCTTTCAAATAAGACAAACTGTTTATCAGATTTGGAGACAGAGGAGTCTCACAGCATTTCTGCTCACTAGACCACAGCGATTATATGGAAGTAAGACATGGATCTTTGAAAATGTTTGTTCCATTTGGTTTATGGCTGGTTTCAGCTGGTTTACTAAACACATATCTAAATTGTTATCTCTGTGTTTTACACGCAGTTCCTAAGCTACGCTAAGAACAAGGGAGTAAGGAAAAGCTCAGCTTCCTCATGCTGAGTGTTGCTCAACTACAGCGAAACTAATGAACGTGTATTAAGCTGTTTCCCTGTAGAAACACTGATTGTTGCTATGTAATAGTAAAATAATACTATAAGAAATGTTGAGGCTTGTGGTTGCTGGAACGGTTCTTAGGGTATGTGTGGAACATTTAGCTATAGGGGCGCAATATGGGCTGAATCTCCAATGCCTCGCTACTCCCTATTGTAACAGAGTGGTAACGAAGTGGGGCGAAACCTCGTCCTGGTTTCACCCCACTCTGTCTCGCCCCATTCTGTTCCGCCTCTGTCATGTCCCTACTCCAGTTTTGTGTTATGCTTGCTTTATGTTTGTTTTGATTCCTGGTCACACCCTGCTCTGTTCCATGTGCTTTCTGTTTTGATTGACATTCTCCTGCCCTCCTGTTTAGCATCTGCGCCTGTCTATTTACACCCCGTTTGTGGTCGGTCATCTGTGACTCTACCCTGGTCGTCCACACACACACACACACACACACATACATTTATTATACATATTTTGCATAGTGTACATTACTTATTAAATTAATTGTTATTTTGCATAGTATGTATTGGTTATGCTGCTTCTGCTTTCCTCTCTTGTACTATCCAGTTTGCTGCAATGATTTTCTTCTTTTATCTTATTTCACTTGTATTTCCTGTTTGTCTTCACTTGGCTTGTTTATGCCATGTACCACATGGTTTTTAGAAACTTGGCTTTTCTATAAGAAGGGAGGAGGGGGGATGGGGCATAGAAAGACCTAAAAAGTGTGTGAGAACTGGCAATCACTATGGTTTTCAAATCTTCTGGCTGCCCAGAGACTGTTTGTGTAGCTCAAAGGACTGGTATTTCTTCACTGAGAAGTTAGATGTTGATTTATGCGTTCCACTCTCTGTCTTCTTTAAAAGGTAAAAACTGAAAAGGAGTTGCAGGTCTGAAGTAGCTCAACAAACACAAAACCAAGTGCATGCAAACATTTCTGAGGAAAGTTGGAACCGACATGGTGAGCTCTGCTGTGGCTCACACGCCACAAAATATAACCACACACAAATTGCTTTGGAGAGATGGAACAGGTTTGATATTTTCCTTCATGACACTGTGCAGGTACAGATTTAAATATTCAATGTGAGTTTGTTTACAGGGTTTTGTGTGTGTGTGTGTGTGTGTGTGTGTGTGTGTGTGTGTGTGTGTGTGTGTGTGTCTGCACTGGAGCTTTGAACTAAGAGAAGGTCAGATTTTTATTATGCTTCTCTGTAATATGCTGGACTATTATGATCATTTGAAGTGGTCAGATCAAAGTTCTGTCCAGTGAGAGGATACCATTCTTCAGCTGGGCAAGCTGCCAGTGCCATAAATTCAGTCTTCACCTTAAACTCTAGTAAGTTCATCACTTACAGGAAAGAGTGGGAGACAAAAGATGTATCATCACTGACTCCTTAATTTCAACAGCCCTTTCACATCATAAGCTACGTCAGTACAAACATCTAAATGACACTGAGTAATCCAGAGGCTGCGCTGATAGCAAGTAGCCTGACCACATTCATAACTATCAAATAGCTCAAAACAAACAGCAAAGACTGCTGTAATCAAACCCTTTCATCTAAGCTTCCAAGCCACTGACCCATGGTTCACGATCACCAAAAAGCAGCAACCCACAGTCCGACCGTAATCTGCATCTACTGTAGAAAGTGTTGCATGTTCCACTTGATGAAATTATAAACCCTCAGCCATTTCATAACAAAATACAACTGAACTGCAGACCCACTGCAGACATCCCACAACACACACACAGTCAGTTTTCACATAAAAAGTCAAATAATCTTGCATTTTTTAAAACAGAGAAAAACAGCAATGCTAATATAAATAGCAATAAGAGAAACAGGCTAACTGGATCCTATTCATTTTACTTGAATATTAGCAATGTTAGCATGCCTTTCTGGATACAAACCCTGACACTACTCTGGTATCCTCAGATGTTTAGTTCTACCATATTCTTTTTAAAGGTGCATTGATTTCATATGTCCGTTGGATAAATGTCAGTTTGTTTATTCAAATTTTTCTGTAGATAGTTGTTAGATAGAAAAGGTATAACCATGCAACTTTTTAATGATCTTTTAGTATATATTTGTTATTTGTACCTTGGGGACTAGTAGCCTTTTTGTCAATGAAGAAAAGTTATTTTAGGGTTGCAAGCACACAACTGATATGCGACAGGCTGTTATTTCCATTGGCACAGTCTTTAATAGTCCCTATTACTTCATCTTCAAAACACTCTCAATTCCCTCAATAATTCAATTGGAAAAGCAAACATAAAAACTGTGTGCTAGGGAAATTTACACCATTGATTGCACCATTTCATAAACCTATATATGTTTGGTCTTTGAGGTTTTCGGTGTTGGGAAGTTCTTTGGTTATGTGCTGGAGTTACAAAGCTGATATAGAGTTGTGCTCATAAGTTTACATACCCTGGCAGAATTTAGGATTTCTTAGCCATTTTTCAGAGAATATGAAAGAGAACACAAAAACTTTTCTTTCACTCATAGTTAGTGGTTGGCTGAAGCCATTTATTGTTAAACAACTGTGTTTACTCTTTAAATCATAATCACAACACAAACTACCCAAATCAACCTGATCAAAACTTTACATACCCCAGTTCTTAATATTTCCCCCTTTAACATCAATGACAGCTTGAAGTTTTTTGTGGTAGTTGTGGATCTTTATCTTCTCAGATGGTAAAGCTGCCCATTCTTCCTGGCAAAAAGCCTCCAGTTCCTGTAAATGCTGGGGTTGTCCCCAGAGTGGCTCAGTGATATGACCTTCACTTATTTTGCTGTAGTCAATGACAGGTCGACTTGGCCTTGTGTTTTGGATCATTGTCATGTTGGAATGTCTAAGTACATCCTATGCGCAACTTCCGGGCTGATGAGTGCAAATTGTCCTCCAGTATTTTGTGATAACTTACTGCATTCATCTTGCCATCAATTCTGACCAGATTTCCTGTGCCTTTGTAGCTCACACATCCCCAAAACATCAGCGATCCGCCACCGTGTTTCACAGTAGGAATGGTGTACCTTTCACCATAGGCCTTATTGACTCCTCTCCAAATGTACCGTTTATGGTTGTGGCCAAAAAGTTCAATTTTAGTCTCATCACTCCAAATGACTTTGTGCCAGAAGGTTTGAGGCTTGTCTCTGTGCTGTTTGGCATATTGTAAGCGGGATACTTTGTGGCATTTGCATAGTTATGGCTTTCTTCTGGCAATTCAACCATGCAGCCCATTTTTCTTCAAGTGCTTCCTTATTGTGCATCTTGAAACAGCCACACCACATGTTTTTAGAGAGTCCTGTATTTCACCTGAAGTTTTTTGTGGGTTTTTCTTTGCATCCCAAACAATTTTCCTGGCAGTTGTGACTGAAATTATAGTTGGTCTACCTGACCGTGTTTTGTTTTCAACAGAGCCTCTAATTTTCCACTTCATAGTTAGAGTTAGAACACTGCGATTGGCATTCTCAATTCTTTTATTTTCTTATATCCCTTTCCCAAGGGTCTAATTACAAGCAAACAGATCACAGGTGAAGATGGCTACCTTTAATAGCCATTCAAACCCATTTGTGTCAAGTTGTGTGCATGTTATCAGGCCAAATCACTTTTGATCAGGGTCATTTGGGTTGTTTGTGTTGTGATTATGATTTAAATAGAGTAAACACAGTTGTTTGACAATAAATGGCTTCAGCCAAACACTAACCATGAGTGAAAGAAACGTTTTTGTGTTATCATTCATATTCTCTGAAAAAGGTTAAGAAATCCTAAATTCTGCCAGGGTATGTAAACTTATGAGCACAACTGTAGCTAACGATTAGGTTATACCTGGGGAATTAGCATGGTGCAACCTGCCAAGGACAACTCTCAGGGCCTTCTAGACCTTCACAAAAAGCCTAATAATTTCTGAGACCTAAAAAATACATTAATTTAAGTATTGCATCATTCATTTTATGTCATTCTTAAGTTTGTTTGAAAACAACGGGATTACATTCTTAAAATGAAGAGTAGAAAATTCTCAAATCAGATTTTTCTGGGTTGATTAATTTCTCCCACTAGGTAGGCCTTCAGTCTCTGGATTGACATTCTAAAGTCAGATTAACCACCAATACAATCAGGAACTGACAATAGAATAACTAAATCAGTTCTGGATGGCTGGTGTCCAGCGTTGTTTGGTACTCAAACAGACCCACTAAATCTGGCAATTAACAGGTGAGTGGAATCAGATGTGCTTGAACAGGGAAAACATCAAACTGTGCCATACACCATCGAGCCATGACTGGAGTGGTGCATCTCTGCTGTAGGCCTTCTGGAAGTCCCAGATCCATCACTGACTGTGAATATGAGGGGCAACCTAACCAACAGGTTTCTGTCAGACAGCGGTAGCTCTATGCTATGGCTCTGAACAAAAAGAACCAGCCTAGAAATATAACATATAATGTAAATATCTGTTTCGGATATCTGTGTTTAATCTAGAAGATCCAAAATGTCCATATATAATGCCTAGCATAGCAAAAATTAGCATTATTAAATAGGTGTAGCGTCCTTGTTTTGTTTGTTTTTGAAAATGTTTTGATATATTTATGGTTCAAATTGAAAGCCTAGTTCTAACAAGCCAGGTTTCGCTCCATTTTCCTCAAACCTTGTCCTCAAATCTGCTTATGCAGTTTTTGCCACAGAACACATAGTTAACTAAAAATGAGCAATCTGTGTAAAATCCATTTTTCACCAACAATACACCAAAAGAGCATTCATTACTATATACTGTTTTGGACTAGAAATGTATAACAAGTAGTGAACATTTCACACAAAGAACACATACTGAACTAGACATTAAAAAATACATGAACAACAATCTGAAAGACTCTGCCCAGCAATCCACTGCCATAACATAACTAATGTATACCTTCATAAGTGGTCCACATCTCGTGACCACACATTTCCAGTACTGTGTGTGTGTGTGTGTGTGTGTGTGTGTGTGCGCGTGTGTGTGTGCATTTTTGAAGCAGAAAAGGAGTTGAGTGAAAACACTCCCAGGGACTGAGTGAGCTGGGAGTACAGCTAATTAAACACAGGAAAAGTTCCACTGCATGTCATCACCGCATGGTTTAACACTCCTACTCTCAACAGTTAATGTACCTGAGAATGTCCTAGAGAGATTCACAGTGTTAGAAACTACATCTTTCTTTGAAGAAATCTCCATTTTTGCAGTTTTTCTATTTTGGGTTATTGTTTTTAACATTTTTCATATTTGGAAACAGCCATCCTTACTTAGGGAAGAAACATCATGATGTTCCATTATACTGACAACATCATCTGGTCCAATAAAAATAAACAAAAAAATAAGTCAGAAAACCATTTTGTCACATTATCTTTCAAAGTCCTTGTTTTTTCCTCCCCCTGTAAAATATTTGGCGGTACAAGCTATTATTCCGACACCACAGATATATGGGCGACTCGCTACTGGGTTTCTGTGACTTTTCAGTCTAATGACACACTAATAAATGTACTTTTACTTCTGCCCTGTGTGGCAATGCCCAGTAAATGTGATTACCATTTTCGTAGATAACTAGTACAAACAAACTAGCAAAATAAAGTTTAAACATCTTGAAACCGTCTATTACACGACAATCAGACATAGACAATTTTAAATCGCTCCCGTATGTTGTCAAAAATTGTTTGTGTCACCCTATAAATCGCTGTTGGCTATATATTGCAAAGCAGCAGCACCCATCTTGAAGCCTAAAGTTCATCCTGTCTGTCATTTTCATGGATAATAGTATGTATGCACCTGAAACCACATAAGCAATAGTGCAACATTCTATTAAACCATAAAACAAATGGATCAGATTTGGAGTCAGGGACTAACAGACAGGGGCGTATCACACGGGGGGCTGGGGGGGTTCCAACACCTCCACTTTTGCTGAAAGGCGATTCCATCCCCCCCCACAGTCGGCACGCAGACGTATTCTCAAAGGCACGGCAGTGATGGTGTGCATCAGTGACAAGGGAACGAGGCACAGTCTGCTATGTCCCTCTGCACACTCTTTTTGAGGCCTGGAAATCGCGTCCGGCCGGGGTTTTAGAACTGTCGGGGATTTTGAGCATTCCTCACGTCATGGACATTTCTCACTGACTAGTTACTGTCCTACACTCCTTACTGTCCTACACACCTGTTCACTTCCACTCACGCTGTGGATCCGAGAGATAAGTGTGTCAACGACAGCACGTGTGTCTTTTTGTAAATCGTTAGTGAATTTACAGCGGAGTTCTAGGCCCAAGAGTATATATAGACCTAAGAGACAATCCATCTGTGTGAAGTCTACTAGCCTGTCTAGTTACTGAGTGGTTCTACTTTCCTGTTTCTCTGCCATTTTCTATGATCCTGCTCTGGATGTTGGATTTCTCTTTTTGCCCTGCGAACAACTTCTTGTTGCTTTGTGATTGGATCAACTGGATTTTGGACTACATTTTGGATATTGCTTCTTGCCTTTGCAAACGTTGGTATTCATTACACTTCAATTCCTTGTACTCTGCGTTCGGGCTCATATCTGTGAATCTTACAATGTGCAATGCTGTTAAGCAGAGCTTCTGCTTCTACCTGCTACACTGGTGTCCAGACTAACACTAACAGTACACTCCAGATACCAAGCAAGTCTTGTCTGTGCGATTCTGAAATGCTTTATCACATTAAAAATGCGGTTATATGTCCACAAGACAATGAACACACATGCAACTTCGAGTACAATATTTGGTGGACTTTCATCATAGCATATAAACTAAAAATCAGAAACAAATGTTTCTTTTTTATTGACCTTGAGATTGGACCATTGCAAAATGTAGGCATTACAGACAATTAGAGAGGACCGTTAGGTCACAATGTCCCAAAGGCAGATAACAACATAGCTAAAATGTTTTCAGACCTATTAAATGGAGTGTGCTGTGGGTTTTCTTGCAAACTGGTATTCACACATGACCCTGTGTTTATGTACAGTGTGTTTTTACGTTACTCCTCTTAAGTACTGCATGAAGCTGGAGTAGCTTGTAAAAGATATTTGTTTTCATCTGTTTATAGGGAACCTAAACCACACGACCAATGCCAGCCTTATAAAACCACCCTCTTGGGCAGCTCTCTTGACATTGTTTTCCCCTGAAGCTTAATAGCTTAATACAGCTTTGTGGGAACAGCATAACATTGTGTGGCCTGCAAAAGCCATTAAATAACATATGGGGCCTTGAAGAAGTGGTGACACTGGGTTTGGGCTTGAAAGCATGTGCTGAGTGTCGTGTATCCATGGAAATTTTTGAGGATTATGGATGCTAACAAAGGAGCTGCAGGAAATATGTGATGTCATAGGTACTTTTCTTCCTCGCGCTTCGAGAAAAGCCACAACAAAACAAAAGGAATGGAACACTGTTTACTACCATTGTTGCAAGGAAATAAGGAAATTACTTCAAAACTGGCCGGGGGGGTGGGG
>JBBPCX010072923.1:0-12500 GCA_037974365.1 Hydrocynus forskahlii
GTGACTTGTCCTGTTCACGCACGTTTTAAACCTGTCTCGGTCTCTCTCCTGGACAGAGTGAGCTGGGTCTATACTACTAGCTATGATGAATTTCACCTTGATGTTTCAGTGACTTGTATATAGTATATATGTACATAGTATATATAAGTAGTGTAGCCTGGTTAAAGTCAAAAGACTGATTAAACTTATATTGTTTTTCCTGATTTGAACAGAGCTTTTCAGAGTTGACAGGCTCTTCATCTTAAAGACATTGTTGAGGAACAAAGAGTGGACTCTTGACCCGTCCAAAACATCTGTGGCCTTACCCTGAGCTTTTCCAATCCTTTTGTTTTAGCAGGCTTAATCTGTCATTCTGTCAGTGTCCCTCTAGCTTTCTCCACAAACTATGACTTGGCTAAACACAATCTTGCTGCCAGGTCAAAAACAGGGCACGGAGTAAGGGCGTGGTCATTTTGACCTGAAATTTGTCTTTAACACATAACAACAATCAGATAAGGATAGCGTTTTTAAGCTTTGAGTGTAACTGCTCAAGTAATGCACATCTCCTTCAAAATATGCATATTTTTGTAATTATCTGCATCAACAACATCACACAATCAAGAAAACAATTACAGTGTGCACCCTCAGGGAAAATGAATTAACCCCAGTTGACAAAGTTAGAAAGTTTCAAGAGGGGAGCAGGGGAAGGAGTTTAAAATTGGAGGTGCCAAAATTTTAAGCAGTATAAATAATGAGTTGCCATTAGGTCCATTTTAAGTTTTTCGGTATTTATCATGCTATTCACTGTACTCAGGTAATCAAGCAAAATATAATATGACACATGACAGTGTCTTAAAGGAAAATGCCCATATCATTTAAGATAAATTTTGCTTTTTTTTTTTTTTTTGCTTAAATGCTCAATTTTGTTCCTTTTGAGCCATTCAGAGGTGGATGTCCCCTTGTACTTTAAACTGTTGTCCTGCTATATAACTCAAGTGCAGCTTTAGATCATGGACTGATGACCAGACGCTGTGCTGCACGATTTTCTGGTACAGAGCAGAATTCCTGATTTTATCAATGAAGTCACCTAGACCCTGAAGCACATTATGCTGAACCCCATCACACTATGCTTAATGTTTGCAGGAACTGTGGAATGCTGTGTTTGCTTAATGGGTAAGTTGGTTCACTCTCTATAAATGAACTGATAATTTGAAAACTGTATTTTGTGTTTGTATTATATAAAATTTTGTTTGATCTAGAATAAGTGTAAAGAATATACAAAAATAGACAAAAACCTCATCTGGCCTATAGAACAGCGTGAACTCATCTGGGCATGGATTCCACAAGACGCTGAATGTATTGTGCAGGAATGTTGAAATGTGGAGCTGATTATTCTATGCAGCAGCTGAAAATAAAAAGGCTGCACAGTCTGGCTGTGATCAGAGCTTTGCATCTCATTCCAAAGATGCTTGACCCTGCAGGCCACTGAATTAATCAAAACTTCAAGGAACCATGAGCCACTGAAATAATCAAAACTCCAGAAATGTCCTAAGGAAACACCTTGAGACGTCATGCATTATCATGCTGGAAGTGTCCACCCACGAAAAGATTCATTCTGTTACCAGTGATATGAAACCATCACGCTGTCACAATGATCAAGTACTGCTACCAAGTATTCTTGAGCTAAATATTGATAGCTCCACCAGTAAATATATATTTTTTTCCAATTGGGTTATTCAAAGGCAAAATGTGGTTTTGAATCGTCGACCATTCTGATCCCCAAGCGATTTTAAATACGTTTTACGAAGCACTAGCAGTACTGTTTTCCGGTAAAGCCTTAAAACAGCAGTATCTAAAAAGGACAATGTAGGACAAAGCAGTCAGATTAAGAAATGCTGGAATTGGTGTCAACTATCGTGCCACATTATGCCCATTCCAAAGCTCAACTGAACACCAACTGATGGCAAAATGTTGCATTGACTGATTTATAACAGATTACACTTGTGATGAATAGATTTTTTAAACTCATAAACAGTGACATCACACAAAAATCATCATAATAAGACAACTGCTAAGAAATAACTTGGTTCTGTAAGAAACACATATGATAACAACAAATGGATAGAAAAAGCTCCGAATTTTCTTGAGAGAGGAAATGTCCTGAGACAATGGGAAATTTGCTTGACTGTGGACTAATGGCTTACTAACACCATATAACAATCCACAGTCCCTGGTCAATTATAAAATCTCAATTAGTAGATCTCTATAAATCTCTATCAAGAGAAATGTTCTGGACTCACACATTGGTGGTAAAGATTCCATAGATGATATCCTGCTCTGGCAGGTAGAAGGTGCTCTGGAGCTCGTGGTAGTAGAAGGGCACGTCGCCCGAGCGGGAACAGTTCAGTCGGGCCTTCATGAAGGTGGTCCAAGTGTCTTCCAGGAGGAACCGGCCACCCACGTCATTCTGACACACGCGGGCCACACGTGAAAACACTGCCTTCCCGCAGTCCTGCTCCACGGCTGTCTCCCGCAAAAAAAAATACGTGAAGCGGCCGACCTCATACGCAGAGACGAAGTGAGGCTCTGGGTGGAGGGGAGGAGAAGGGAGCAGAAAGCAATAAATGACTCGTAAAGAACTGCCTTGTCTGTATTGTGTGTTTTTATGTTTGTTACAGTATTAGTTTGTATGTTGTATGTATGTCTAGCTCTTTATCAATCAGTTTCTGACCCCAAAGCAGCTCTTGACTGGATATTTAAGGTGGCAGACCAATCTGAATACACAAATAAGAGACCACTTGCACACAGGTACAAGTACTGAACTGAACAGCTTTGTCTTAGTTTTTAAGAACTGCTGACAGTATTTCTCCTAATTTCCATATAAACATGTTCTTCTTCAAAGCATAATTTTAAAGGAAATGACAAAACATCAAAATAAGAGAAATGATTGTGTTTACAGAACTTGAATACTTCACGGAAAACAAATCTCTTGTTCACTCTTAAACAAAATGACAATAATTACCTTTGACAAACTTCTAGTAGTGTTTTGCCATCCAACTGGTCACATTGCAAGAGGAGAGTTTTGATTACAGCGGTGTTTTTATACTTTTCCACATTAAATAAGATGTGATTCAGGTGATCACTAATCAGTCCCTCATAAAGCAGAATGAGGTGCTTGTGTAGGAATTTAACAGACACTGGCATGGAATAGTTGTCATACTCATAGAGATGCTGATTTAAAAATAAATTGCAGTGGTCTCTTATTGTTTTTCCAGTGCTGTATATGAATATGCAATATAGAATATAGAATATGCAAAACATAATTTGACCAGGACTCATAACGTTACTGTGTAAATTGTTACAGTGCTAGTCAACAGCAGTCCAGTGGTCAGAATAGGACCAGTAGATGTGGCCTAATAAACAGACAGGCTACAGTCTGTAACGGTACACAAACACAGAAGATCCACAACGTTGGTGGAGGTCATAACGTGGCCACTGAGTGGATGTCCAAGTAGGAGTTTGAAATAAAGTGAACTTTTGTGTACCATTGAGCCATTTAGAGTTGTACTGAGCAGTCCGGAGGGGGGGCATGCTGCCCAAACTGCGGTAGATCACAGGGTCACGGCCAGAGAAATCAATGACTGTGGCAGCGTAAAGCTCTCCACTGTCTGTCAGCATGGCGGTGGAGTTGTGTTTGGGGTCATACGGGCAGCGGGCAACTCCGTTAACCGAGTCAATGACCTGGGAAAGATTCGAGACAGGCCGGGTGGTGCAGACTGGCGAGAAAGCATTAGTGCCACACACAAAGAGACGGGCGCCACTCAGGAGGAGAACACGAATGTAATTCTGACATTCATCCTGAGAGAGAGAGAGAGAGAGAGAGAGAGAGAGAGCAAGAGAAGGAGTATAGTACAGTAATATAAAAACACAGCACATCTTGATAGATGAGAAGTGATCAGGGGCTCAGTTGCCGGTATGTGTCCACTTGCAACTTTGCCCTCGGCACACCCTATTTATTTCAGTGGAGAGTTACAAGGTGGTTTGCTGTGAGGAGGAATCTGCCTCAAAGACTGGTGAAAACGTTTTGTTTTTTTTTTCAGCAAATGAGCACCACTGCAGCATTACTTTTAGTTTTAGAACATTTAAAAAAGAAAGTAAAAGCATTACTTTTAGAATAATAAATGCTTCTCTGATGGTCTAGAGCTCTCATTCAGAGAAGATGCTCACAAAAACTGGCTCAGTTCCCCAATACCAACTCCCCAGCCAGCCCTTCACCTCTCTCTTACCTCTGTCTTCCCTTTACTCTGACAGGACCTCCATGTGTCTTCATCCACGCTCCACTCCGCACCCTGTAACACACACCAAAGTCAAATAGGCTTTTCATTTCAGCCATATACATGGTACAGAGCGAAATAAAACAACGCTCCTCCTGAACCACGCTTCACAACAAAGAACAAAATCAGAAACAAGAATAACAAAAGACTAACAATACAGCAGGACAAGATAACATACAGGTGACAAAAGTATCTATGGTACAGTTTGAATGAATACAATATTATGCCAGATACTGTATTCTAGCTGCAGAGTTGTTAGGTGTGCAAAAATGCAAATATAGAACCAGAAAGCAATAAATAATAACTATACATAAATAAAGGTAATAAGGTAATAAAGGTAAAGTAAAGTGGTCCCGTAACAACACAGCACAGTGAAATTCTTTCTCTGCATTTAACCCATTCACAAAGTGAAGCAGTGGCCAGCCAGGCACGCGGCATCCAGGGCGCACTATGTGGGGACGGTCCCTTGCTTGAGGGTACCTCAGTGGTGCCGCGAGCAGTCCTGGGATTCAAACCCATGGCCTTCCAATTGCATGGGCCAACTGTCTAACCACCAGGCCACCAGCTGCCCCAAAATAATAGCAGGATAGAGAATGTGCAGTATATAACAGTCAGGGTTGATGTGAACACACAAGCTGCCACTGTGAGCTTTTCCGGTCAGAGCTGGAATTCTGTCTGAACATTAGAATGTTGCTAATCTGGATAGCCTTGTGTGGAACGCTGTCGTTAATCTGGATAGTAATGTCTCCATAAAAACAAATACACAAAAGTCTCTGAACTCAAGCTGTAGTCCAGTTTATTATACAGGGAGCAAACATGAGTAGGATGGATGGAATAGCTGGCTGGTTAGCATTAGCTTTTAACCTAGCATGGACCCCTGCCTGCTTGCAGTGTTTCCACTTCCTCTCACACCACTTGACATGTCCCCTCTCCCGGCCAGCACCATCATGTGATGCCACGATCTGAGGTCCTGGTCCCCACAGCAAGCCGAGGCCCTGCAGCTTTTCCAGCAGTTTATCCTCAAGGTTATTTCCTTGTAAATATCTAAACTGCAGCAGGGTATGATGGTGGTGTGTACCAGTGGTTCTGATGCACATTAGAGTGAAAGTATGGTGTGAAAGTGGACTGAAACTTCAAAGACAACATAGTCACAAATATTTTGCCTTAAATTATGTCGAGAAAAATGAAGAGGTTTGTTTCTTTAGTTTTGCAGTGGAAACACAAGGATAATGTAGCCAATGAGTAGCTAACATACATACAGAATTTGAAGCAAGTGTGTGCTAATTTACACATGCAGCACCAACATGACCACTGTAGCTCTGGTGTAAAACTAAAGAAGCAGGCCTTGGTGCTTGTCCTGGTTGGGGTCAGGGGAAAAATGGTGCAACTATTCTATTAATCATTGCAATGTCGCTTCTTCCAAAACCACTAATAACACAGTGATTTGATTTCAGAGTTTACCTGACTATTTTTAAGTTGTCATGTAAACAGTATGCTATGATTTCTCATGCAAGATTAAAACTGTTATATCTTAGACATCTGGATCTGGGCTCAACTGTCATGTTATTGAGCACACTTGAGCACACAACAACAATATGCATCCGCAGTGCATGTGAATTTAATGTTCAGTTTATCAGTACTACATGTTAGCACACAAACTGTACACTGACCCACCCAATAACTGCAAGCTCCAAAGGCCCAGGGCTTAAAAGGCACAAAGGGGAACAATCAAAACAGAAAATGAAAGTTCAGTGACAACGAGATAGTGGTGTTACACAAAAAGTTCTTTGCCACCTAAAAAGGGGTGTTATTCTACTTACAATACGTCCTTATACACTGTGATTTCTTGCATATGCATAGCTGGTTCTGGTTTAGTAAGCTTATAAAATCTGACAATCTGCCAAAATGTGCAGTTATGAAATGTAAACATTCTCTCTGTTGTCACTTCAACAGGGATTTAGAGTATCAGAGAAACAGGAAGTCTGTGCTCTGCAGAGAAACACTCTTGTACTTTTGCTTGACTTTTTTTAAATTGGAGTAGAAAGAAGCTGATTGCATGATGTGTTTGTTGTTCAGAAAGAGCATGACTCAGAGGTTTTAATGGAGCAACTCATCACTTCTGGAGGGAATTAAAGTTGTACAGAGTGCTCCAACAGATCCAGCCTGAATGCGGCATTCTCACACTTGAGCACACATTAGTGCCTCTTCTGCTTAAAAGACGCCAAATGCAGCAAATTCATCACTGCCAATCAGCTGACACTTGTGTGTGTGTGTGAGTATAAATCAATATTTGCATTTTTAATGCATACACATGCTTTTCCCTTCTCCTTTGATAAAGAACACCCGGTGATAAGACACAGAGTGCCCTCAGGTTAACCAATGCAGCAGCTTTAGCCATAATCATGTACTACTGATTAGCTGTCCAAAGACCTAGACTTTATAATCTTCTCCACTCTGATCTCCTCAATCCCCCATCAGAAACCATCTGTTGAAAAACTGCTCAAATCCTTCACCTAGAAATAAAACATAACAAAAACACAAACAACAAACAAATATAAAAAGCAAATAAAAGGACAAGCCCGCCATCTAAAAGTCCACTTATGTTTTAATATGTTAATAACATTTATTACAAACATTTTTACACCTAGACAGAAAGTGAAGACATTTTATATCTAGTTAATATACCTCACGATCAGGTTGAAAAGAAAAATATTATGATTACTTTTTAATTCAAAATTCAAAAAAGACCATTCAAAAGGTCACTTTATACAAATTCTATTGCCAGATACAGTTTCAAAATCCTAAGGCAAATAAGATTTATAACTGTTTGTTTTCATTATAACACAAACTGAACTCCCTACCTCTCACATCTGTCATTTAAGACTGTTTACATCAACCAGCAACGAGTACACTGAACTTTACAATACACAGATATTTTACTACATTTGCACACTCTTAAGATCTTGTTTATAACTGTAATGTTTATCTGGAATACATTTTTATATTTTTTTATAATCTTAGCTTTTTTTGCAACCATAGCTTTTTAAAGTCTCTCTTTAATTTAATTTCTTTGTAAACTTTATTACACAGTCTTATGTTGTACTGTGTATGTATAACTGATGGTGTACAGAAGAATATCTAATTAAATACCATTACTATGACATGAATGTAAGAGTATATGTGAGAACATATGATGTCATGAAATCATGCTGTAGCCTCACTAGAGCAGCAACAACCTCACCTCACGAATACCCTTGTGCTTGAAGCAATCAAATGTGTAATGTAAAGTTGGTGGAGTCTGCAGTAATTAAGGGGGTTTGTTCCCCTTTTTAAAATAATTTCAAATGATTTTAGGAAAAAAACACTGAATGAGCAGATGTGTACACACATACACATACATACAGATCACTAGTATCAAAACCAGTATTAGTATTAACTGATTTATTAAATGACTGTGTGTTTCCTGTCAAGTAACTTGATGGGACAGTAACAGCCTCAAATAATTCAAAATCCTTAATAAGTTCAGTCAACAGAATGAACTTAGCACATCACCGGCTTACTGCAACCTCTGTCACTTTTCCTTTCTAGTCCTGATTTAGTGAAAAATGGACATCATAACTAAGTTGCGTGAGGCCTCATGTTGATGATCTTAATTTCCTACTCTTATTTACTTGCTCCATCGTTGGAATCCAATTCTTGCCAGGTATTGTTACTGGCAGTATGTCAAAATTTTGAAAATAAGTTATTAAATTAAGATACTTCACTTACTCTTACATAATGATGTCACAAACAAAACAAAAAGTAGGACAGATGGAATGATCTTGTTCCTCTTCTACCTAGTGGTAATGGGCTTTAATAATGAGAAGATCAAGCAGCTGGGGTTAAACTGAGAAGAACTGGAATATTATGCTGGCTGTTAATATCCTGCAGTACAGTTCCCCTAAGCATTTCTCACAACCCACTTGCTCAGATATTTCACTGCATCCTCCTCAGGTCCATTTTTTGTCCTTTCTTTCACATTTACATGATTTGTGTATGGAAATTGCTTTGCTGGTAGACCATGCAAAAATGAATGGATTCTGTAGAGGACTGTCTGATGTGGCCCCTGTGCTATTTAAAGTTTGGTGTGCATTACTGTGTTTACATAGGTGTGGGTTTATACATGTTAGATCACAGTAACTGGCCCAAGGCGACATCAGCCTATTAGGAATTCTCACGATTACCCACTGCGGCTTTGTTCTGGCCTGGTCATGAACTGGGTAGCCTTTGTTCAAAATGATCTATTTGTCACTGCTCTCTAAAGCCATTAATGTCTGCTGTGTTCTGAATAGAGGAGAGAGCGATGCTGCACTATACTAGCCGAGGGCAGGGGTGAGGGGTTAGGGCAAATTTATCCTGATTATCATCTACCCTGGGGCGCAGCTTTACAACTTGAAAACAATCAAAGACTCAGCCTCTGTTTGATTGCTGCTGCCTTATCAGAGTGATTAGAGTCTGGGTCCAGCCCAGCAGGGAAAAGTCTGACCAGACGTTGACTCTTTTTTTCCTGTCCTCATAAAACCGTGTGACTGTTTTTTTGTCTGCAGAGAGACATTAACCCAATGGTTCTTAATCCCTCCACACATGACTCAGCTAATAAAGGACTTAATAAACCTCTGAGATTTTGTCATTTTGAAGCTGGGTCATTTTTTGAAAATCACCTCTATTGGACTTTTGATGCAATATCATCATGCATACCAACACATCTTTTAATTGAACTGACATAGCATGAAAGTGGGGCAATTACTATAAATACACAGAACTTCAATCCAAGCTAATCAACTACCAGACAGATTTGTGTGGGGTGTCTTGGTAAGGCTGCCAGTCTTACAGTGTACATTCAGTTACTGTGAGATTGCACGTAGCATGTATGTAGTGTGCTACTAGGTAACAACCAAGCAAACTAGAGGACCTAATAAGATTCAGTAGAAATAAGATTCTAATAAGATTCATGCTTCACCCACGACTGTGTTCTTTTGTAGCTACTGTGGTGATGGAGAGGAACAGCGACCACCATGCCCCCTTGAAACCTGGTGTTGGGCTCCTCTTCTGATGAGGGACAGCTGAATGCCACTAAGGGAGGAGCTAAGACACTTTGAAAATTCCAGCTCTCAAGGCTGTTGGGAGGCTGAACTGGAGAAAAGACTAGCGAGGCCAAAATTAGTTCCGCGAAATTGACAGTGGTTTTGTTCGTGTTTTGATGGTTTTGTGTAAATAAAAGCTTGGTGTTGCACTTGTGTGTATCTCTGGGTGTCTGTTTAGTCTCCTAGCTAGCGATATACTGACAGCAATATACTGACAGTACAGCAAACCCAGAGGGACGCTCATATGACATGTTTTTAAACATGAGGCAAGCAGCATCTAATACCTAAAAGAAGCAGAATGCATTTCCCAAGGGGGCAGGTTAGAGATGAGTGACAATTGTGCAGCTTCATGGAATTTTAAAACAGCCGAGGCTGGAGCGACGAGATGTCGATTTGTCAGCTATGATGATATAAGGTGCTTCTTCACAATATTTAAGAGAAAGGTTTTAACACAGTTAAAATGCAATGAGTGGTAATATCTTTAGTGTCTTTACTGTTCAGATAAGAACAAAATACAGCTTTTTAGCAACAAGCAAGGTGGGTTTGGTGGAGACACAAAGGTGCAGGGGATGTTCTTCTTTCAAAAGTCCTGGACAACTTGTTTGGATTCATGATATCATGGACTTCTTCAAGTACCAGCAGATATTACATCAAAAGGCAGCTGAAGAGGGGAGTTCACAGGTATGGACCCCAGAATCTGAAGGACTTGGAAAGTTTCTGCGTGGATAAATGGTCTCAGATCTCTTGCCATGGATTCTCCAGTTGTGTTACACACGACGGAAGAAGACTCCGAGCTGATATCTTTGTAAAGGGAGACTGCACAGTGTAACTGAAGATGTTTTGAGAAAAAAATATTTATTTTATTATGAGATTTTTTTCTTTCAATCATTGTACTTCAAATAAAGGCTAGAGTTTTGTGATATTTTTGAATGAAAGATCAAAAGGGTACGAAATAGCCTGCTTTGCACATGTTTACCCGGGGTGCCGATGTTTGTGGTGGGCACTGTAGCTGAAACATTGATTCAGACCGTCTCTAGATTTTGGTGATCAGGCCGAAAACGAGACGAGTTCCGTTACTCTATGGCATTTTTACTCTCCTGGGAGGCAATGCTAGAAATGACATTTTTCTCAGATAGTGTGTACAGACACATACTGCACAATCAAAAGAGTTCTCTGTCACTTTGAAATGTTGATCTCTGGGGGGATTAGGCTGGTGTAGAGTGTGGGAATTAGAGCAACTCTCAGAGTAAATGGAACTCCCTCGACACACACAAAACACAATCAGAACTACTGAGGCTTTTACCGGAAAATCCCCCATTCTCATCTACATCTATCAGCACTGATGTTGATACACACAAAGGTAGAAACTGGGACTTTATCCACGTGGACTGACATTATGAAGAAATATAACATTTAATTGTATATGTCCTATAACTGTAGAAATCTTATCGACTGTGTTCATGTATTCATTTATTAATATAAAATTAGTCAAAATAGTTAAAATGGCAGTTTTGGTTTTTAAAAGAGAAAAACAACCAAAAATGTTGACAGAGCCAACAAAGATTACAACAAAGTGTCAAAGTCGAAGGCTATAAAAATAATCTGAATGGTAATGGAAATGAAAAAAGGATGGTAAATAATGATATTTGCTTCTTTTGCTCTCCTGCACCCATCAGCACAGATGCAATAAATTATAAACATTTCAGCAGCAAGGAACTTCTATCAAAGGGTCAGGCGATTTGTAACTACTGTATCAAGATGACGTCGCCACAACAGAGATCACTTGAAAACCGTTTAATAGAAAGAATACAGCGAAGTATCTGAAGCTAAAAAGAATATTCCTGCTAGCATCAACATCATCTGTAGCCACAGATTCTGAAATGACAAAAAAATTACAAATATCAGAGTCAAAGTGCAAAAAATAGCAAAAAAAATAATGAAACTCACTAAAATAATGAAACTCGGGCACACGAGTATTTCATGACACATGCTGTCGCCTATATGCTACAACCATTTTTTTAATTTATTGTCAACTTTTTGGTTTCAGTTTTTGGTGTATCCTGAACTTTTTTCAATGCCAAGACTTTTCATTTGGGTGCAAAACTTAAACAGGCTGCCAACAGTCTTAAACGCTCCTTGGTTGTAACTTTTCTTACTTTCAGATTACCAAGTGCGATAACAAAATCAATGTAGATTAATACTTTTAAGCAATTTTCTGCTGATTTGGTTCCGATATCACTGTGGATCCCCAGTGAAAATGAGTGAATCTTTATTAATCTCTTAGGCTTGACAAAAGCCACACACAGAGCCAGAAGGATTCATCCATCAAGTGGGTAAACAGTTCCCTGGGTTAGAGGTCAGCTGTCTGTGGACGTTCAGAGGGGTTCTGTTTTTAGTCCGACACACTCCCTCTGCACACTCATCACTCTCTCTCCCTCTCTCTCCCTCTCTCTCTCTCTCTCTCTCTCTCTCTCCCACTCATTCCTCTCTTTCACATCTTAGCTTTGCATGCAGGAACACGATTTGATGGCTAGATATTTCTCAAACGCAGGACACGGTACAAAACGCAGATAAACACGGAGGTGGAATGAATACAAAAAGATCATTTTCAGTAACTCCAGGTCAGTATGTCTGTGTGTGTTTGTGTGTATCTATGTGTATGTGTGTAAGTAAGTAAGTAGAACTTTAGAGTCATCCCAGCCATGTACATTAATCACACAGTGAGACGAAATAGACCAAAAGTGCAACATACAACACAACACGACAACAGCACACTCAGACAGACCAACAATGAGGGTAAAATGGGAAAATGTATCATAACTAAACCTACATTTATGAGATGTGTGTGTGTGTGTGTGGCCTTGTATTTAACTCTTTGTGGGGAAAATCTGTGTTTTTTGTATTATTAAAATGTTGGAATCGGGCACATTGTGCTGGTCTTCACGAAGGGTGAGGTGTGTAGCATTACTCAGATACAGTATTACACAAGCTAATGGAATGGCCTCATAAATGTAGAGATACCTCATAAATTTAGTAGTGTGTGTGCGCGTGTGTTTGTGTGAGT
>JBBPCX010072923.1:17500-32289 GCA_037974365.1 Hydrocynus forskahlii
TCTGTTCGGCATTGCTTAACCACACGACATCACGTTTGTGACGATTTTGGCATGCTTCTATTACTTGTTAGCCTCATTAAACTCAGTGCTTTAGTGTAAAGCAGCAAACTTCTGACACCGATCATGTCTTGGCTGATTTGGAGATAAATTTGGAGAAAGTGCTGATTTTTTTGTCCCAGACTATTCCTTTAATACTGTTCTTCTCTGCATTTCAAACAAAAACAACTGAACCAACTACAGTGTCATTGTAAAGTAAAAAGCATATAAATATACAGCTCTGGAAAAAAAAGAGACCTCTGCTAAAATGTTCAGTTTCTCAGGTTTTATCTTTTTTAGGTGCAAGTATTGAACTGAACAGCTTTGCCTGAGTTTTTAGGAACTGCTGACAATATTTCTCCTAATTTCCAAATGAAAATATTGTTCTTTAAAGCATAATTTTAAAGGAAACAACAAAACACCAAAATAAGAGAAATGATGCAGCGTTTACAGAACTTTCATAATTGAAAGAAAACAAATTTCTTGATCACTCTTAAACAGAATGAGGTGCTTATGTAGGACTTTAGCAAACACTGGCATGGAATGATTGTCATACTCGCAGAGATGCTGATTTAAAAATACATTGTGGTGGTCTCTTATTTTTGTCCAGAGCTGTAGCTCTAGCAAGACCCTCAGCACCACCCTGGAGTAAAACACAGTAACGCTGTTAAGACCAGCCAACATAGACACAAAACTAATGTGGCTATTTATTTAAGTCAACAACTCTTATCCAAACAAAGTTTATTCAATTACAGGCGGCTGTTGTGGAAATCAATAGCTCTCTGTAGAGCTCAGGCTCAGTGCTTTTAGCTAAAGGCTGTAAATGATCCTGGTTGGGGTTTGACAGCACAGCAGGAACCCGAGTTAGTGAGGCGCACGCATACACACTCTTCATACAGTGTCAGAATATGGGGTCATACATACAGATGGGTTATAAATGGGTTATAAAACCCGAATAAATGAAGGGGAAACTAGTGCGAATGCTTCCAAACAGCTATACGGCATGATACAATTAAGCAATTAACATCCTACCATGCTCTGGGCCAGCTGACCACAATTTTGGATCAAGAGGAAAAGATCCTAGTGACTTTGAAAGGGGACTCATTACAGGACAAGAGTTGCAAAAAAATGCTCTCCTGCCGTTTCAATAGGACCAAAGGCTGAGAGTAACGTCTACATTTAGATCTGTGGGAAAGACATATCAGGTACCCTGATCTGTCTTTTATCAGTGGGGAACAACAGGGTTCAGTTCCTAAAACAGCCAGCAGAACATGGTGTCCATAGTATCTTGCTAGGAATCACTAAGTGAGCTCTTCCATTGGTCAGGCCCAAACCTTATATCTCCATTCTTGCACTGTGGGAAATTTGCATGTAGAATGGGTCGACAGAAGTGGTCCAAAATGACTTAAACTGTTCCACAGACTTAGACTGAAGGTTAGGATTATTTTTTTCTTCTTCTGTAAAGTAATTTTTTTGGAGATACAAAGTTTCGTTACGATCGTGTGTAATAAGACTTTAGGTGAAAAGAAATGGCCTGTAACACACACAACACACACATCCACACAGTCCATAGCCCGTTCTGCTGTTGCTCTTTTCTCCACACACTCTTCTCCTTAGCATGCCTAATTCAGTTTAAGCTGAAACGCCCTGAATCCCCCTAAACACCCCTAACACCCTGAGCGCCTCAGCGCACAGACACACACCCCATTCACACTGCTCCTTTCAGCCTCGTCCAGAGGGATGGAGATGGGAGGATGAGGGACCAGAGGGAGGAAGAGGAAGAGAGAGAGAGAGAGGGGGAAACAGAGTTAGAGGGGTGAAAGGAGAAGATGGCACTGATAAATGCTCTGGACGGAGTTCAGCACTAAACAATGCGGTGTCTGGGTGGGACGGAGGGACTTTATCCGGCCAATTCGCTACGGAGGGGAATGAAGAGAGTAGAAGAAGAAAAATGAATGAATGAGGACATGGATGGATGACAGAGAACACACACATACTGTAGATTAGGGGTCATCAAAGAGATCTGACTCGGGGCCGACTGTCACGGAACCGATCGATTCCGTTCAGTTCAGTTTAATAGATCATCTGCAGGTTAATAGTACAAGGAAATGTGATGAAAACAGGTCAACTCAGCAATAAGAGCCACTAGCTGTATAAAATAAAGAATGTGAGATGTGAGATAAAAAATGGTTTGAAATATGTACGTGTTTGACAAAGATGAATAATGTATAAAAGTAAAAGTAAAAATAAGTCATCACAGTTTTAATGAAACCTCACATGCCTGAAAATCTTTACAGGACAAGGAAAAGATTTTCTTTTAATAAATTATAAGTCATTTTGATGTGTGTGTGTTTGGTAGGTTATTTTCTATTTTTCAGAACAGGTGTTTTGGTGGGGGAAAAAACAAAAACTTTTTTGTGCCCACAACAACAAAATATTCATGTTTATATTCATCACCCTGGAGGACTTGGTCCCCACAAAGAGATTAATACATGACCCTATCTCAGCACACTATGACTCTGAAGGATGTAAGTCTAAGCAATTTCAGCCATGTGAGTTTTAGACATGTGAGACTTTTTAACTGTTTTCACAGGAGTAATATTACCTCCCCCAAAGTCAGTCTGACCTCTGAGCAGGCCTTATGCTGCACTGTTACCCAGCACAGACTTTACAAGCACATTCCACCTGTGTGAAAAACCTCCAAAAACAACAAACTGCAGCTTCCAAGAACACAGAACACAAATCCAATCACACAAAATGGTGTGGACTTGGACTGTGTTAATGTGAAAACCAGACAAAATGGCAGAATAGATGAAAACAGCATTATTAAGGAGATCAAACTATTATCCTGACAAACTTATTTGAAGAGGAAAAAACATTTTTGCACCAAACTGACTCGAAACCCCTTTTTCCCTAGAGGAACTGACCTCCAGTCCATGCTCCATTCTGTTGTAGCTACTGAGTTTGGACAAGCTTTCAGGCACACAATGCCCATCTTTATGGATATATATTTTATTTTTTACATTAGGCCTATCCAGAGTTAGATTTTTGGTTTGAAATACTAAATAAATGCAAAATTATAGGATAATATCTGAAATTACTCACACTTATTATTTTATGCTTAGGCATAATCATTTATTTTGTTTGCAATTGGACTTTTACAATTGGTTTGTAATTGGACTCTATTTTGATCCACAGTTACATTTACATTTATGGCATTTAGCAGACGCTTTTTACCCAAAGCGACTTCCATTCCTCCCCTGGAGACTGTCCCCTGTAGGTCTTGCTCAGGAATCCAGTGGTGGTGTGCTGAAGGTAGGATTCAAACCCATGACCTCTTGGTCCAGAGGCAAGTATCCTACCCACTGAGCTACCACCACCCAGTTCAGTCATTTCGGACAGTGACAGTTTAGTCACTTTCCACCCACTAGGATGCTCTCCCCCAGTCAAATAATGCTACCAAGCTGGAAGACTGAAGACTAACAAAACCTCAGCATGCTTGGAGGAGAGCTGCCAATTCTGTTACGTCACCTAGCATGGGTTGTTATACTCTCTTCAGCCAGAGAATTTCATGAACATGACACTCTTCAAATGTAAGACACATTAGACAAATATAGTAAACAGGGCTGGACTGGGACAAAAAATCGGACCGGGCGATTTGAGCCTAGACCGGCCCACCAGGCTGTCGTTCTGGGGTGGGGGTGGTGCTGACGGGATTCCACGGCAGCCCAAAATTACCTGCCCGGCCCAGTCCAGCACTGGTGATTACTGGTGTGATGTGTGTATGGAGGACTGGAGGTGGATATCCGTGCAGATAAAGAAGCTTATTGCATAAAACAAAACAAGAAAGCAACACGAGGAAACACAACCAGAAAAAAATCACAAAGCTGAACACGAGTAAAGGCACAGGGGGAGACACGGGAGATTTTTGGTTCCAACTGACCACACACGTTTTAGATGTTTAAATCTAAAGGCCTTTGCTGACGCATTTGAGATCAAATGTAAACGTACAAGCTGAATATAAAGAGCGATGCTGACACCTCTGTTTGAATGTATTCCCAAACCAAAAATGTAAATCAAAGCAATACTTGTTGAAACACTCCCCAGATGTTGTGTGAGCATATGTTCAATCCTGTCTGAAGAGGACTCCGCATAGCTCTCTGTGAAGCTGCTTAAGTGCAATGTCAAGTGTTTGTAATGCTACATCAACACTCTTGAGCTCTTGACGATTCTAAAATAGAAAAGGGTTTGGATTTGTACTTTGCTCAAGGGTACCTCAGGGTCTTGGCTTGGGTGTGTGGCTCTATGGAAAATCTTTAACTCGTGTTGAATTGTTGGAAGTGTTACACATTTGCAAAAATAATCAAAAGGATTCTCCATCTGTAGGTTCTTTTTCTGTTATTATCTACCAGACCTCGGATCTGTGTGCCATGTGAATTTGTTCACCTGAGTCTTATCAATATTCCGCCTCTGGCCAGCAGTATCAGTTTTCCTTGTTAGTATATATACCCTTGTGTTTCAGTTTGTATTTGTGAATTCTCTGCCATTATCATCTCTCTTTGTCAGCTGGTGTTCTGTTGTTGCTCTCATGGTGTTGCCATGTTCATGTCTCCATTAACCCCTCAGACTGTCTAGCATTTTGATTTATGCTTGGATTCAACATTTTAAACAACTACACATTTGCTTGATGAGTCTAATCCTTGAAAGTGTGGAGTTTTACACTGGAAGAGGTCCCTGGCTAAAAAATTTTTGTGTCCCCCTGTGTTTTGTTCCACCTTTGGGAACTTGTGTTATTTTATACTGTCTGTTCAACTGTTCAAAATATTGGAAAAATAAAGAAAATCTACGAGTAGCTGTGTCCAAGCCTTTCACTGGAGACAGAGAGAGACAAATAAAAAGTTGAAAGGCCAAACCCATTTACACCTCTACACCAGTCCATCCCCACCTGCTGAGCCCACACCTCACACACAGCCACCTGGAAGAAAAGCCATCACCCTAACTGACCAGATGGTGAGGATGTTCTCACTCTATTACACATTTCTCTCTCTATCTCGGTCTTTCTATCTTGTTGAATCTTTCTATTGCACTTTCTCTCTCTGTTCTCCTCTCTCTTTCCTCATCACATCCTTTCTATTTTTCCTTGCTCTCTAATCCCCGCCTTTCTCTGCTCTGTTCAAAACCTTTCTGTTCATTTTCTCATATCAGACCTCATCTCCTAACTCTGAACCTACTCCCCACTTCTTCACACTACCTAAAACCATTTGTATTTTCTATTTCCCTGCACTGCCTAGGCATGCAGGTACTAACAAACAAGCTCTGAACTTTTTTCTTGAACTTACATTTTGAGCTTACATTCGTCATGTCACGTAACATGCTGCAGCATCCATTTCTGGTTACATGGGGCAGTTAGAGATAGTTTTATATTCATAATTTCTCCCTCAAATATCTCACTGAAACAACTCACTGAAGTGCAGATTTCAAGCTTTTGCTCTTTTATACTACAGGTTACTCTATAGAAGTAACTCAATGCAGGTTATGGGTGCTTGAAAACATGTCAGAAATTAAAGCACATCTGATGTACTAAGCCTTTTGCAGCAGTTTCTGCCAGAAAGCCTAACATGCATGTGCATCTCTTCCTCAATCATATGCATGTGAGGGTCAACACACTGAGAAAGAAGAAAATAAAAGAAAATAATCTTTTCTGACAGGGGAAATGCTGTTATAAAACAAACAAAAATGAGAAGTTGGAAATCAGAAGAAAATTAGAACTGCTAGTATTCTGTGTTATATTAGCACCTGGGCTGATGTGTAGAGGCCTGAAACAAGCTGCTGATCCTCTGCCCTGCCTATGAGGGGCACTGTGACCCCCAGGACAGATTCTCTTCAGCCTGCTGAAGTGGAGCTCAGTAAATCAGCTCCAGGCCTGACAACCCTCTAATCCAGAGAGAAGGATTTAGAGTCTTTTATACAGGATTACGGGCTGATACCACAGGACGCCGAGGACCCTACTGTTCCTCAAAAGCCAAGCAACCAGACGGGGGTCAAAGTTCAGCTCCAGCACAATGTGTCTGTGGTGAGAGAACGCATATGGGGGTTTATAGCAATGTTTGGGTTCTTCTGTTACCTTTGGTCTCTACCACTATATTATTCCAACATTTTTTTCTTTAAGCCATTAAAACTCAATGAATCACCACCAATGTCCTTAAACATCAGTAACGTCACAGTCGTTAGAGGTATAAAGTGAAGTGGCCCCTTAAAGTCGCCCGTGAACATACTACAGAAAACAGTGTGAACAGTATGAAACTCTTTCTCTGTATTTAACCCATTCACCAAGTGAAGCAGTGTGTGGGGACGGTACCTCAGTGATGCCACTAGCAGTCCTGGGATTCAAACCCACAACCTTCTGATAACAGGAGCAACTCCCTAACCACCAGGCTAGCAGCTACATCAAACAATCAATAAACTTTCAATTCGGTGTCAGACCAGAGAAGCTAAGCTTTCTGCTAGCAAGTGATGGTATTGTGTGTGAAAGCCCACAGATTACATTACAAACTACATTACATTTGCAAAGTTCTCCTGCTTGGTAATGTATGTATAGCTGGATTGCAAATTACTGCTAAATGGCAACCAAGAGAATAACCTGTTGACAGGGTACATCACTTTTAAAAGTGAAACAAGATAATAAAAAGGCTGTAGCAACATAATCTACATATACAAAGATATGAGGAGGCAATCTCTGCCAGGCAAAAAAAACTTTGAGCTTAGGTTCCAAGGGGTTAAAAGGTAGCTTACAAATGTGTTTCTATTCATTAAAATGACCTTAACAGCTCAAGACCTCAAAAGAGCTTTCCAGCACAAATGCAAGAGAACTATTTAAAAAAAAAGAAACTGTCCATGTTCACATGAAAAAATGTAAATATTCAGAAACATTTTGAAAAATGTGCATTTCAGCTACCCAGACTTCTGAAATTGTGTTCATCCTCAAATTAGCAATCTTAGCTGTTTCTACGCTTTTGTCTATGAGGAAATTAACTGAGTGTGCAAAAGTGGCTGCTCTCGTACCAAGTGCAAAACAAAAATGTTCCCAAACCCATACGTGTACATGGATCCTCTCAATTCTAATGTTCTTTTACAGTTAAAACACGAACAATCCTACATCCATTCGACAAGCAAGCTAAAACCCTTTTTCTGGTACACACAAAAGTGCATGAAAGTAGGTCTACTATTAAACTTCGGCACTATCATGCACCCACACCAGCTGCTCTAGCTGTAGTCTAGTGCTGCCAAAGCAACTTAACTATGACACTTGAAATGGTTTCTGTTTTGCGTGGGATATTTTCATGGTTTTATCAGACTTATGATGTCAATTCAATGTACAACAATCTTAGCTTATTAATATTTAGACTTGTTAATGATCTGAATTCTGAAGAACCAATGAGAGGAAAAATGTATGAATGGCAAAACGTATTGAGTTTGAAACATTTCTGTTTACCACAGAGTTTTCATGGAGAAAACCAATTTAGATCCAGAGTTCCTAATGCGCGCATGACACCAACTACAGATGTGACTTCGGAGGCCCTGTTGCGCTTTTGTAAACCTTAAACCATGTGGTTATTGTCATCTTAGGACTTTATCACATGACAACATCATTCTAATGCTTACTTCGCTTGATGTTCTGTTGCACCTTCTGTGATATTACAGGCTAGATCTTTTACATTCATTAGTCGTCATGTTTTTCCTCCAATATCCAGTCCAGCCTTAAATCAGTGCTAGATATCAGATTACTGCTACATAAAATGTACTTGCCAATTTTGGACATAGTATTAAAAATATACATGTCTGATTTTGACGACTCTATAAAATGTTTGATTTTTAAGGGTTCTTTAAAAGTTACCAATTTTGTCTGCAACAATTTTATTGTGGCAAAAACCTTAGTGTTTATCACCATATTTCCAATCTTGATGAATGCGCCTGTTGTGAATGAGCTGCTGTGCATTCACCTCCCAGTCTGTTTACTTTTCCAGGAATATTCCTTTCCATATCCATGCAGTGGTTTACCATTTTCATGCATGAGGTGCTTATGAAGTACCACATTTTCTAGAGCTGCCTCATGACTGTTATCCAAAGAGTTCTGTGTTTTTTTGAGCTATTCTAATCAACAGGCAGTAGCCACACAAATATTTATATACCCCATACCACTTAAAATCGAACACTGAAACCAGCAAAGACGCACGCAGCCCGCTTCCATTATAAGATTTACTTGTAAAATAAGGATTTACCTGTCCATTTTTAAAAGCTCCTATATTGTGCTTTCACTCAGTGGTTCCATCTACCTTCTAGGTTAGGAGAAATTAAGAGAGGGAGAGCACACTGGAGAGACAGATAAAAGACTGAGCTGGGGAACATAGTGGGTCCAGTCATGGCCCATGGGGATATTGCTAAAGGTCTTTAAGCACGTGGTTCAAAGTGAGCTAATCCTATAGAAACAGATGAAAACAGCAGACTAAACGCTAATCCATAATAGATAATTACACACAGTACAGCTCAGAGCCCACGGCATCAAAGAGTTTACAAACTCCAACAAAGTCTGCAGCTAATTTACTTCAGAGGGAGAAAGAGAGAGAGAGGGAGAGAGAGATAGAAATGGAGAGAGAGAGAGAGAAAGAGGTGTGATAAGCTCCAGGTGTGCTGGAAGTGGACCTATCAAGATGAACTCAGGCAGATGACAAGAAGATGGAAAAAGCCCAGGTAGCATTTAGTGTAGTGTTACCCATCAACCTGCTCCAGATGTTCAGATGTTACAGAATGATTTCACAGAAGAAACACTAAGAGACTCAATCAGAAACCGCACACACACACACACACACACACACACACACATACACACACAAACCACACATAGATAAAAACATTTTAGAGGTATGCTGTGTAATCTTAAAACTACACATACAAGCACAGTGCTGCTTTCTGACCGGAACTCTTTTTTAACCAACTGTTTTCCATTGTTAGTTATTTTTAAACAAGGCAATCAGAATACAACAAATCTCTTCCTGATTTATAAGGACACTAAGCTGGTTTTGTTTTTTTCAGCAATACACATTGATTTAGCATAGCATTAACACACACCAGTATCTCAAACAGGCTTTCTATAACCCATTGATTGATATATGAATAATTGAATCATAAGACAGTTGTGCCATTATTACTCTTTTTAACATGCCTAAAAAAGACTTAAGCTTTGTTGTTTCCACTCAGGGGAATCTCTGACACCATCTTAGGGGTGATTTCTTTACTTGGCTCCAGTTTATTAGAAAAGTCTTAGCAGAGTTGCCAAAAGTGTCAATATTAGCAACACAACTTGCCCAGGGATCAATGAGCCATTCTGATGCGGTTCACTTTCCAAATGTAAAAAGATGGCAGGTAAAGCTGTTAATAAGGCACAGCAATAAAATACTAGGCTAACTAGGCAAACTAGGCTGTGGCCTAAAGTGGCACTTGAGGATGATAAAATAAACCAAATTATTATCATCCATGAAGAACGTGAGTATGACATTTTAATACACCCTCTGTGAGTCGATTCCCTTAAAAACCATCTGACCAATCAAATTGTGACTAGACATGTGCGGGCACTATGTATAAGCGTGGGGTTGGTACGAAGTACTGTGTTTATGACCAGGTTATTGGAGTGCAGAGACATGTTTAGAGTGTTATTTGTGTACTGAACCAACACAAATCTTGCGGGACTGAAGCTGAGGGCAGCAAATTGGTGTTTCGACAAAAGTGGGAAAAACATGCCATGTGCCAGTCCTGACATTGGGCAAACTGAGATACAGCAAACTATTCCAACTGTTACACATGACTGCTGACAACACAAACAAAGGCAGTTATAAACCAGAGGCAACTATTCAAAGTTTGTTTTTTTGTTATTCAAACTTTTTCGGCATTGGCCAAGGGTGGTGTTCATTTTTCACTCCACATGTCCTGTAATGTATGTTTTGAGCGAGGTCAAAGCATCAGCCCCGTAACTTTGAGACTGCATGTTCAGTCCTGAGTGATACTACTCTATATGGACAAAAGTACTGGGACACAACTGTTTTTCAGGGTTTGGGCTAGACCCCTTACTTCCAGCTATGGACAATCTTAATGCAAGACATTTTGGACAACACCATGCTTCCAACTTTGTGGACACAGTTTGAGGAAAAACCTTTTCTATTCCAGCATGACTGTACACCAGTGCACAAAGCAAGATCCATAAAGACAGGGCTGGATGAGTTCGGTGTGGAAGAACTTGACTGGCCCGCACAGAGCCCTGACCTCAACCCCATCCAATACCTTTGGGATGAACTGAAACAGAGATTGTGAGCCAGACCTTCTTGTCCACCATCAGTGTCTGACCTCATAAACGCTCTACAGAATGAATGGACACAAATTCCCACAGAAACAGAAGAGTGGAAGCTGTTATAGCTGCAAAGGACCAACTCCACAGGGAAGACCAACTAAAGTCTATGTATCTGAATGCAATGTCATTAAAGTAGATGGCCCCTACACTTGCCCTAGTGTATCACGATCTGTCAGAATGACAACACAGGAACATTATAGAGCATAATAAAGTGTCTTTGTTTATAAGTAAATTACATGTAAGCAATTACCATAATGAACGTCGTTACTAGATAATGAACTGTGACAGCGAATCGATGCAGCTCTGCTGCTGTTGTGAGACAAGTAACATAGGCAACTTCTGTACATTTTTATAGATAACAGAGGGTCGTGCAGTGTCAGAAAGCACTTAAGAAAATCTAAGAGATTATTTAACAACTCGGCACAGTTTAAGGCCAGTATGTGATGATTAGAGAATGCAATTTGCGCAATGTCAATCACAGACTATAAGCTTGTTACCCTCGTTTCAGTGCAAAACTTGATTGATTGGTTGGCTCATTATAATGAGGTTGGGAGGAGGGAATGTGTAAATTTGATTTTTGCCAAACGAAAGAAAAGAAAACAGCGTGGCCTCCATACTGAGGCACTACATTTGCTGGTGTACTGGACTGAATTACTTGGAATGGACTAATAAGACTGAAACAGCCATGAGGAGCAGAAGAGCTCAGAGAATAAACCCTATGCACCATCAGTCTGGAGAAAAACAACCCCAAAAGAGCTGTGGCCCCCTCCAGTCCCCAACCCCCCAAACTCCAACCTGAACAAAAAGGGTCGCAAAATAATAGTCCCAAAAGAGAGCAGCTCAAGGAACTCCATTACCATTCAGACAGGAGGGGGAGAGAGTGAGATTCAGAAAAAGATGGACAGGAGGAGCATGAGCACACACACACACACACACACACACACACACATGCACACACACTTCAGCAGGTTAATCAAATGCCGCCTTTCAGATAAAAGTGTTCCCTTTATTGTGCCACTGTTGTCTTTGTGTAAGACTGGACCGATTCTCTTTTTCTCCATCTTTTTCCACCCATTCTCTCTCTCTCTTCTACATTACTCCATCTCTCCTCCCCACACTCTGTTTCTCTCCTCCTTCTTCCCTTTTTCTCTCCCCACTCTCTCTCTCACTCACTGTCTTTCTTATCGCTCTCCCTCTTACTCAGTCGGCCCCACTCTTCTCTCTGTTTCTCTCTCTCCCCTCCTTCACCCTATTTCTCCTCCCTCTCCATTTCTCTCCTCTTTCCTCCCTCTTTCTCTCTCTCTCTCTCTCTCTCTCTCTCTCTCACTGTCTTTCTTATCTCTCTCTCTCAGTCGGCCCCACTCTCATCTCTCTCTCTCTCTAACTCTCTCTCCCTCTCCTCCATCACTCTTTCCCTCACTCTGCCTCACTCCCTCTGTGCCCCCCGCCAGCACGTGAATTAATCTGTTTGAGCTGAAGTGCCGTTAGTCACTGCGTGGTCATCTGCCAAAGTCGAGACAGGAGACCAGACAGAATCTTAAACAGCAGCGCACAAAACAAATCTTTATGACCGCTCTCCTCCCTCTATTTCCATTCCACATGTCTGCTCTCGCTCTCTCTGCCTTCATTCTCCACTCGTCCATCACTGACTGGATGCTCATAACATGAAATAGAACAGATCTTTATGACATTTCTTTATGATCCCGGGGCTGGAAAAAGTGATGCAATGAAATGATCCTATTTGAACGCCTGCATCATCTACACTTGAATAAACTCACTGCAGTCTGCAGTCACTGCGAAAATTAATAAAGTGAAAGTCAATATTTGGGTAGATATGATATATTTTATTCATTTTTATATCCATTTTATTCAGCTATTCACACGGTCTTAAATCATTTATAAGCATCTTTAAACCTTAACTTTAAACTTTAAACCTTATCTTTAAACCTTAACATGATTACATGACGAATTACTACAAGTTTGAACTGTCAAAGTAATTACAATATTTGGGCCCCAATACAATATTATTGTGATTCTTCACATTTTATGATTGATTGAGTATTGCGATTCGATTCTGCAGTACGTTATAATTTATTTCACCCATACATTATTAAAACACGGTATACGTCACACAAACACTTATAATGCAGTTTATCAATACAGGTTTAATTTCTTTCCAAATTCCACTGTGATGCAACAGAAGAACAAGGTCTTGCATCTTCTTGTGGCAATGTTATTTACAATGTATTTTTAGATTGCTTAAAATGAAACTGAATAATTAACTCTATCAATTTAATATTGAGCTGAAGAATATTATTAAGATTTTTTTTTTCCTCATATCTCTAGTTATTACTGAACTACATAGTTACAAAGCTACGACGTTACAAAATACGTTACATTTGCTTTTTCAGCCTTGGGTTGATTTGACCATTTCAGTGTCAAAGAATAAAAAAAAAAACACAGCAAAAAAGCACATACACATTACAATAACACCTCGTCAAACTCAGATCAATAAATTATCACATTTTCTTTCAAACACAAATGTGGGATAGATTCGATTTAGAATCTGCAATCTTTGTTTAAATATGCTATGAGTGAGAAATATCGCATAAAAATTGTTTATGACCCGCTATGTACCTAAATATATCCACTTATATATTTATATTTACATATTTTTATGTACAGTTTTTATTTTATACTGTTAAATTGAATAGTTTTTATTCTATTGTATCGTCCACTTTCTGCTGTAACATGCACATTTCCCACCTGTGGAACTAATAAAGGGTTATTTTATCTTATCTTATACATTAACCACCCAGTTTGAGGGATGGACCTTAAAAATGTGCAAAATTAATTAAAACAAGCTGCAAAACACAAATTCCCACAATGTCCTAAAAGCTCTTGTCTCCCAAACAATAGGTTTCCAAGCACTCAACAGTTTGGCTGCTCTTGAAGATTAAAAACATATTATCAGTGCTTTACCTGACTGCAGGATTTCCACAGACTAGTAAGTCCATGAAAACTTAATATCTACTGGTTTTATCTGCCGAACATAATATCAATTGGATGCCACTACCACACAAAACAGAAGGAGAAACAGGTGGACACAGGAGCACCAAAATACGCTTTAATCACATTAAGCCTTTGACGTTACAAGTACAATAACCATTGATTCATGATGTTCCACTCTAACGTTCTTACACCAAGAGCACTAAACGTATTTTAATCCAGTGATCAGTACACAAAGACCACAGCGTTACTAACCTACTGCACATGAAATCCCTCTAATACCGTTACAGAGAGAGAGAGAGAGAGAGAGAGAGAGGGAGAGAGAGGAAGAGAGAGAGAGAGGGACAAAGGCATTTAAGATTGCGTGACAGACAATATTGATCCCTTCTAAAACAGTGATCTTTTCTGTTCAGACACAGACAGGCACACTCACACACATGCACAAACTCAGACACACACACTCTCTCTCTCACACACATACACACACACACACACACACACACAAAGCAACTTGCCACAGGCAGACAGAACAAAGAAAATCAGACACAATGGAGGAAATGACCGCTAATCGAAATACCTTTTTTTTTGGGGGGGGGGGTGACTGAAAGGAAGAGAAGCAGTGAAAATAGATGAAAAAAAACAGAATAAATAAAAGAAATAGGGGAAAGAAGAAAGGGTGAAAAAAAGAATTAATAGGTAGCAAAAGTGCAGAGAATGAAGAGTGGAGGGATCAGTGGGGACAATAAACCAGATTAAAAGGGAGAAATTAAAAAAGTATACTTACCAACAGAGCGTCACCATGGACTCATTCCACGGGACATCATCCAGCACACACTAACACACACACACACACAAACACACACACATGGCTCTCACGCCTTAGACAGAGAGGGAGACAGAGAGAGAGAAAGAGAGAGAGAGAAAGAGAGAGAGAGAGAGAAAGTGAGAGAGAGAAAGAGAGAGAGAGATTTCATTCAGCTCGTTCATGCCTGTGCCCATTGTTGGGTTGGGAGGGGTGTGAAAGAGTTGGTGCGTGCGTGTATGTGTGTGTGCGTGTGTGTGTGTGTGCGTCAGTGTGTGTGTGAGTGTGTGTGTGTGTGTGTGTGTGTGTGTCAGTGTGTGTATGAGTGTGTGTGTGTGTCTGTGTGTGTGTGAGTGTGTGCAGTGAAGCACTGAGGCTCGTGAAAAACAAACTGTTAACTTTCTCAATGCGGGGGGTTGGGGGAGTGTCATTAGTCAACATGCACATGGGAAGTGTATGTGAGTGAGTTTGTGTGTGTGTGTGTGTGTGTGTGTGTGTGTGTGTGTGTGTGTGTGTGTGTGTGTGTGTGTGTGTATGTGTGTG
>JBBPCX010072938.1:0-2500 GCA_037974365.1 Hydrocynus forskahlii
ACACACACACACACACACACACACACAACGCACATACACACACACACACACACACACACACACCACGCACATACACACACACACAAACAAACACTTACACACACACACACACACACACACACACACACCACACACATACACACACACAAACACTCACACACACACACACACACACACACCACACACATACGCACACACAAACAAACACACACAAACACACACACATACTCTCACACACACACACAAACACTCTTCCATTACACTTGTGTCAGCCTCATTAGTGCGAATTAACAGCACAGCCTCTCAGTGAATAAATCACAAAAAAGCTTTAAACCACTCTTAACTAAAAGTGCTGACTGGTTTGTAGGACACCGCTTGCCTTGATCCACCTCTTCACTGAGCACTTAGGATAATGCACTACATGTTACTGTCACAAACTGACCTAAGTAACAGAATCTTTACCAAAAAAGTCTTCCATGTGATCTGATGGGGCCCTGGCGGACACTTTATGGACAAAAGTATTGGGACATAAAAAGTATTGGGAAGTTTCTGTGGGAGTTTCTGTGGGAATTTGTGCCCATATATTCTGTAGAGCATTTATGAGTTCAGGCACTGATGTTGGACAGTCAAGTTCTTCCACACTGAACTCCTCCAGCCATGTCTTTGTGGAGCTGGCTTTGTGCACTGGGACACAGTCCTGCTGGAGTAGAAAAGGTTCTTCCCCAAACTGGGTTCACAAAGTTGAAAGTATGGTGTTGTCCAAAATGTCTTGGTATGAAGCATTAAGAGTATCTTTCACTGGAAGTATTCACCTGAATGTCCCAATACTTTTTTCCATATAGTGTATTTAATCTCTAATAGAAGTCTTCTAACAGCTCTTAATTTTAAGCCTACAAACCACAGATACTAAATGCTTTAAATGTAAATAAATACAGAAAATACAGATGTTGCTTTGTGACTAAAACTGTCCTGATTGGACTTCATGTTAGAGGTGTTGCTCATACTGTAATTATAAACATGCACTCACATGGTCCACCTCGTTCCAGCGGCCGTCCTTAAAGAGAATTCTGGAGAAGGGAGTGCCCCCTGTCTGACCGTCTGTTTCCTTCAGAAGACAAAACGAGGGGCTATCAGCAAAGAAACCAAAGCTTACTCCACTCTAATAACTCACAGATGTTCATTATGGACTGCATGGGCCTTAACAGACATCTACTGAGTCTACTAAATTACACCAGAGTTAATCGGCACACAGGGAACCATTGCTATGGGTTTTAAGTAACATAAGGCAGATTTTACCCACAACCCCCCAACCAAAACACACTGACACACAAAAGTGAATTCAAATTACACTCTATAAAATAAAAAATCAGTAATTCCACCGTTTTCCTCATTTTCCATCATTTGATTTTGAAATTGTTAGGAAAAACGTTGAAATGTAAGTAAAGTGTTGTGATGCGAAACTTTCACATAACTAGTACAATGTCTCAGACTTCAGGCAGTGCATACATATCAATTTCATCTAATAACTTTCTATAAGGGAGCTTCTCGAGGCATTAAATCTTTTAGACGTCTGGTTCAATTTACCACCACAATGAAGATGCAGTAACTTTCTCCAGGGTATTTCAAACCAATCACTTGGTATCATACCATACATTGTGCAGAAATATGGACACAAATGGTGGAATTGTGCTTAGATTCCATGGTGAATTCTCTCCAGAGTGTGAGTGCCCACCTTTGCTCCCGTAGTGTTCGGGTTCTGGGAACTGGAAGGCAGATTGTAACCGTATAAATCCCTGGATGTCTCATTTTCCATCTGAACATAGAGAAAACAAAGCAGCAGTGTGTTACCTGAAGTTACTGAATGTATTCAGACATGTGGGTGTGGTTTAGGACGCAGTACGACTTAACATGAGCTACAAAAACTAAACTGCACAGATACAGACAGGCAACACCGGGGCTGGTATTCATAAAGTCATCATAACTTAGAGGACTGTGTCCTGAACCACATCCACAAGTCTGTGTGACCTTAATGAAGATCTGAGAATGTCAGGAGACATTTTGGAGATGTATTGTGATGAGAATGAATTGGGCTACTTGGGTGACTATTGACTTCAAGTCAAAATGTTGACTCCAAACTTGTGCTGGTTGATGGTCTACATCTAGGATAGCTGGAAAAATTGTATAAATATGATTTTTTTTCACTGAACTGCTCCTTTAAGGCCCAACTTAAGACCTTTTAGACAAGCCTTTGGATAACTTTTGTTAATATATCTTTGTTTCATTTTATATCATACATTTTACAACTTTTATTGAATTTTATTGTTCAGCACTGTCTGTGAAAAGTGTTTTATAAATAAACGTTACTTACTTTCTTTTATTTTAAAGTAATAAAAACACACCAATCACAACTGATAGTCATTATTACTTGTTAGAAGGATCGTGATAACAATTTAAAATGAAAAGACTAATCTAGACTTACCAGTAAAAGTAGTACTAAATG
>JBBPCX010072938.1:5000-32277 GCA_037974365.1 Hydrocynus forskahlii
CCAAATTGTGTCCACAAAGTTGGAAGCATGGCGTCGTCCAAAATGTCTTGGTCTGCTGAAGCATCCTTCACTGGAAGTAAGGGGGCTAGCCCAAACACTGAAAAACAGGCGTGTCCCAATACTTTATATAGAGTAGGTGTTTCTAATAAATTGGACAGTAGATTAGTATCGGTTTGTTGAGGTTGAGGCCTACGTCTGTACTGTCCCTCCATGAATTTGTCCTTTCTCAGTGGAACGTGTTTCTGGAATCAGAAGCTCTCCTATGACAGCTGGTATGTACAGATAAAACCTGAGCTGCAGAGGACTCCCACTTGTTTGTGGCCACATGTATGTGTTACACAATATGCCTCTTCCTATAGCATGTGGCAAACTTTGACAGCTATCATCAGTAATCCAGTACATGTTTGCACTTCTCTGAGCAGTTTTAGATGATAAACATTTAATTTTTTCTTAATTATGTCAGTAAATGCGTTTACATTTTACTCATTAATATTTAGTTAATTAACCAATTCCTTTTTAAATTTAATTGAATTCTAAAGCAGCATCTGCACTGCTTTGTAGTCCGTCATTAGCTCAGCTTTGTCATTTATTTACTTGATTGTGGAAGAAGGCCTGCCCACCTACTGTACCCACATTTCCTAATAATCATTATTTTCTAATAAAAGACTTGCATGCGTGTTTTCGGCACATTCCCATCATAGGCAATCCGCTAGACCTGCGTTAAGTGTAAAGTGTGCATTTGGGCATGTGAATACACGACAGCACACGGTGTGAAAGTATTCTCTGTATTTTACCCCTTCATCAAGGGAAGCAGCTGGCAGCCAGGAACACAGCGCCAGGGAAGCATTTTGAGGGGATAGTTCCTTGCTCAAAGGCACCTCATTGGTGCCGCTGGCAGTTCTGGGACTCAAGCCTACAACCTTCTGATTGCAGGGGCAACTCCCAAACTACCAGGCCATCCAAAATCTCAAAAATCTTGATGGTGTCTGTGAACGATTAAATGACCTTCTGTGAGCTTGCATGTCATTTAAATATAGCTTTAAATATATTATAAATAATATAGTAGTTTTAAACAGCAGTTATTTTCCTAACTATATTATAAGCTGTTCTAACTATGTCCTCGCTTCTGATTGGCTCCCGTTCCACGGAAGCCCCGCCCTCCAGTATAAAGGCTGAGAAGGCTTGCGCTAGAGCTTCTTAGTCAGAGCTGACTGAGGGAAAGCGAGGTGTTTTAAGCAATATACTTCATTTTTTGGTCACAGACTACTTTCCTTTGAGAAAAACACACGTTAAAAGTTGGAATACAGTCCACGGATATTTATAAATACACGACAGCTGCCGAAGGAAGGGCAGCGGGCTGCAGCAGCTGTCCCGGAAAGTTAAAGTACCAGTCAGTGGTGAGTTAACAGGACTTTTACAGGCTTCTTTTACAGGAGCAGTTCATTTAATGTTATTTTTTATCTTATTTGTTTAAACCAAGACTATGATAATGAAAATTGACCTGAAACGGTGCCGTTTGTTAAGATATCAAGTGTCTGGTCAGGTGTCCTGTTCCATCTTTTCCATCTGTAACATGTGGTATCAAGTGCAGTGTTAAATATTTCAGTACAACTGCTGGCTGTTTGAGGTTCTTCCCATAGCTTCCAGCCCAAAAGTGCTGTTTTTTCTGAATGTACATTCCATCTGACTACTATTGTGCCACCCCAGCTTATTCGGGTCTTTCCTAGTTCATTCAGTGCAAGTTTATTCTCTTTGTATTGTAATGTCTTCACCTGGGGAAGGTAGAGGGGAGATCAGGTATCTGCATGTAGGATAGTGTGGCTACATGGTGCACATTGAAATAGTGCAACCAGAAGCATTTCTGGTTCTACAGCTGGGATAAAACTAGTTATATTTACTTTGATATACCTAAGTAACCTATTATTTGTATGGGGTTTCTCTTGGGGCATTCGATCAACAGGCCTACTTCTGACCAGGTGTATTTCTGAAGAACTTTATACTTTTATAGTGTTTGTCATCATGTTCTGTTGGCTGCTCCTTTAATTTTAGACCAAAAGTATTGAAAAAGAGAAGAATATCACCCAACAAACTTGGATAGATCCCGAATATATGAAGTTCTGCGGAAGCTCTATTAGAAAATCTATACTTGAGGAGTTCTGGGATGTTCTCAAGCTTGTGCTGGAGAAAGGATGTAGCTGTGCTCTTAGTTTTAGATTGTTATACATGCATCTTGTGACCATATAATGTTCTATTGGTTGTACAATTCATGCCAGATGACGGTCAAAAGCAAATAAGCCACCAGGCTGTGGGACAGATTCGTCATTGGTATCTTATTAGCTCCCTCATGCAGGATTATTGTTTATTGTTGTGGCTTTACTAATAATCCTCAGGATCAAATGCCTGGCTGCAGCTGACAAGGGAACTGAAGGATCCCCCTTTAATAAGCCATCAGCATCACTCATTCACATATTAAAGGATCAGTAGAGATTCTGTCTGTTGCCCTTTATGACGTTTACAGACAGAGTACTGCAGCTTGTTTGGATTAAAGACAAGCAGGGACCTTGTACAACAAGTTTCACCTACCAAACAAATTAAGGCACAATGATATAAATACTGGAATCATGTAAGAGATCTTTCAGGATATTTTTATAACTAGTAATAAGAGCTGCTCTGGTGGACTAGAGGTGGTCAGAACGATTATGTCATTGTGATTATGCCATTGTGATTAACTAATGACATTCTTCTGTGGGGAATTTGTTGGATACTAAAACAACTATAATCAGCTGATTTGTCACATTTAATGACAAAGAAAGCATAATTTTGCATGTTAAAGTGCATTTGGTACAGTAGTTTGTGAAATGTTGAATTAAAGTCAGAGTATTTATAGATTTTTTGGTTTTACTTAGATGTGGTACTTTTTTTTTTGTCTGTTCCAGCTTGTCAGTTACATTTACTAGATTATGGATGAAGGCCTGCCCACCTATTGTACCCACGTCTCCTAAAAACGATTCTAAATTATTCTAATCAAATGGCATTAGTGCATGTTTTCCACACATTTCCACAAGAAATAGGATAATTTCTTGGACTACTTTAAAATGAATGATTAAATTCCCTTCTTAGTGCTTGCATGTCATTTAAATATATTTTAAAAACTATTATAATTAATACAACAGCTTCAAAAAGCAGTTATTTTTTTCACTGCATTTAGCTGTTGTACCTCTGTCCAAGCTTTTGATTGGCTCCTGTTCCAACGAAGCCCCGTCCTCTACAATAAAGGTTGTGAAGGTGTCTGTGGCGATGTGAGGAAATCTTGGATACTGAAAGACAGCTGACCAATTGCATGTTTAATGACCGAGAGCATTATTTGGCATGTTTAAGTGTATTTAGTGCAGAATGTGAAACAGTGAATTAAAATCACTGCATTTGTTTGGTAGCATTATGTAAATGTGGCACATCTATCAGTCTTGTCAGTGAAATATTGTGGTTGATTAGTATTATATTGCTTTTGCATTATCCCTCACCAGTGCTATAGTCGTACAAGTCATCAGTGAGTGTTTCCATTATTTAGTTCTGATTATTTCCCTAGCATTTTGAGACCTTAATATAATGGAAAAATATCCCACATTTCAGGCCATGCAGAGGCTCATAATTTATTTCTCCCCAAGAAGTGCCGCAGTGTGACCATCTCTACTGTTCTCACGAGCACAGTCCCATACTTATGTGAATCTTTCAGCGTAAGTTTCCGTCCCTCTCTTGTGGACTGAGGGGCTGTTACTTAACTGGGGCTACTGACTTATAAGGGCTGTCCTGAGTTCTAGTGGAGAGGATGACAAAAATACACCAGCGGAGTGGCCTCACTCTCACGTCCAGCGTAGATCTGTCAGAGCGGCAACAGCATTTGACCACAGGCGTGAGAACAGACTCCCAGCCGCCCGCTGAGGGAACACTTTGGCTCTGTGCTGAAGGTAGCAATTACAATATTACTTTGCCGTAGAAAGCTGTAAGCTCTTGAGGGACCCCTAGAGCTTTTCAATGGGATAATGGTGGATGAAGCCACCATGCAGTCAGTCCTCAGGCCCTCAGTGATTGTTGAGGAGGTGCTCAACTGTGAGCAGAGCTAATCAAAGTAACTGGTCAGTAACTGGTACTGGTTATAGAACAGGACCTTGAAGTGCAGGTTGTGAACTGAGTGACCTCCTGTCCAGTGAAGTGTGTGCTGTGTTAGTGTGCTCAGTGTGTGCAGCTCTGATCAGCCTTTGGAGCCAATAGAGCTTTAAGTGATATAGCAGCTAATTACTGAAAACCTAATTAGGGCTGGAACTAACATGTGCATGCTCTGTCCACATTGAAAAATTAAAAAGTGCCAAAGAAGTGACATTCTGGATGCATGTTATTAATGAAAGCCCTTTTTTGTAGAAAAGACAAGGGAGCTCTGATTGGTCAGCCTAAATTGAGCCACCCTTCATTTCTTTATATTTTTGCTTTGGATCACCTTAAAGTGCAAAAATACTATTTTATCCCTGTCAAAATCCCTGTTTGGCATATTAAGTAGATTTAACTATTATAATGGGAACAAATGTTTGACTGTGACAGGCTGCAAAGTTTCTAAAGATACAAGGAGCCTAGATAAAGGAGTTTCAACCTCTCAGCATTCAGCACCACCAGTATACTGATCACCGCCTGATCATCTGGAATCATCTGCTCCTGGTTCTTCACTGGTTCAGGACTTCAGTTAGATGCTCTTTGTTCTGCTTAAATGATTGATGCGTAGGTCACTGTGTGTTTTAACAAATAAAAAACATTCCTCTGAAACTGGTCAGTACAACTATAAGTACAGCTGTAAAGTATAAAATAGTAATGAAATATAAAGAAAAGAACAAGGGAGAACAAAATGAAATAATAATAATAAAAATAATAATAATAATAAATAAATAAATAAGCCCATAAGACCAGAGTGTGGGGGGGGAAAAGGGGAAATCTCCTCAAATCAAATCAGTAGACTTTTGAGTTCATCCAAAGTTTGAGCCCAAAGACTAATGGTGTCCTCTCTTGCCCCATGAATACGTGCAGTAAACAATTCAAGATATACCACGTCTATAAATGTAAGAACCCAACATTTCTTATTAAGAGCATGTGGAGGTTTCCATCTTGTTGCTACTAATTTCTTGGCAGCTGTCAAACCTGCTAAAACACGTTTCTGGGTTTTAAGTTGAGTCTCAGATAAATCATTTAAAATAAAGACAGATGGGGACAAAGGGACAGAAACATTTAGTAAAGTGGACAAATTTTCTTTAACCATGTTCCAAAAGTTAGCAACCCCAATTATTTTCAGTTGTTTAAGTTGGACTAAGTGCAACAGTCAGATAGTATTTAAATGTCGTATCAGTATAGAAACATTTTGAATGTTGTCCAGCCCTAGGCACATGTGTACCTGCATATACTTCTGTATTTTGTCTTCATGCATGGTGGAGCATTCAACACTCCTTGAGCTTTAGCATTCCTAACCTGTTCTTAGACCTGTTCAGGAGAAACACCATCATGTTCTACCACCTCAAAATGGGTGTCAGGACAGATACAAACATGTATAGGATATTTAAAAGCTTTGTACACCATATACTGGTTCTCAGCCCTGGTCCTGGACTGTCACTGGAGTTTTTCCCTACTCTTAATGTGTGGTTCACCTCGAGAAGTGCTTGAAAATGTCAAAAACGTTCTTACAAGAACCAGAGTATCACATACACTAACCACAGTGATGTGTACTAAACTGGGGATGTTAATCTTGGTTCTGCTGGATGAGAGAAGTCTGAACCCTGAGTACTAACGTTCTGAGAGATGGAGTGGAACTCTTGCTTACCACTGTGGCCAGCACAGTGGAGGAAACATCAATTTAACAATTTAATCCCAGTGGGAATGTGTATATATTTTTAAAAATACAATCAAATCATTCTATGTATATGTAGTTTTTAAAAGATCTTGATCAGACAACACTTTCCAAGACCGTTCTAACCCATTTTCACCCTTCCACATGCATAACTTTGAGTTTGCCATCATACATTCAAACTTTTTCAACATCCCAGAAGAACCTAATTCCAAAATAAACAAATAGTGCGTCTTTAATGTTTGCATGTGCCCCATCCAGGCAAGCTGAATTCAAAAAGTTAAATTTGGAGCAAAACCGCATTCAAATATCTTTTCTTCCCAATGGGGAACAAATGCAAATGCAGGAAGGAAGTTCCGTTAACCAGGAAGCCGCTTATCATTTTCCACTTAGACTTTTATCAGCAGGAGAACAGGATCAGCCAGAGCGAGTGGGCTCTAGACCAGAATGATGTCTGGAGAGGAATGTGGCACTTTGAGACACATCGTTTAATTGGATTGAGTCAATCATTTGTTACTGTATGTTACTAACAAAAAACTTTTCTTGGTGCAAGTGATTGTATGTTATTGGTCTTCATTAGAGTTACACATGCACTAAAGCCCTAACTTCTGTAGAGTGGTGTGTGCGATATACGATAACGCCCTCCTGGAAGCCGAAATATGAAACCTGGCTATTCTGAGCCGAGAGACCATCTGAACGCTCCTGGAAAAGTTAGACCCTCAGAACTGAGGACTAAACCCTAAGACATTTTAAAGGTGAATTTATTCATTTAATGCCCCATCAGAAGTGAATGAAAGTGACAGGGCTGCACTGGGATTACAGTATTACTAACAGTGGGCCCGGTAGACGTTCGTAGGTCGTTTGGGGCCAGGGGGAGTTATGCTGCTTGTAGCAGTTCTAAAACCCTACCTGCCAGCTGTTCTTTCCAGACTGGAGCTTTAACTTTCTTAGAAAATTACATTGCTGAGTAACTAAAGATCTTTTGAAAGCACTGGGTTATATGATTGTTCATGCTGTTACTATTCATTATATTTGGGTATTTAACTAATGACTTTAATCCTACCCACTAAGCCACCACCATATACACACACATACACAGTCTATATGTGTTTGTATACACTATGTCTTTATTGATCCTGTTGGTGTGGGTTACCTCCCTTTCAGTGATTAACATAAAAGTGATTTGAGTGCTACTAACACCCTGTTTTGGATCAGAAAATTACCATATGGTGAACATAACATATGCATTTTTTTTCTTATTAGATTTGGTGGAGTAAGTGTTGTGGTCAGAAAGTTTTAGAAGTTCCCTTGAAGCTTCAGTTTGAGCTCTATCTTATGCAGAGATAATCACTATAACGGTCGTGTGCAAGCTACAGTTGCAATACACTTCCTTATAACTCCTGTCCCTTCTCCAGGCGTCAGGAAACATCCCCTGGGCTCCCTTTTGGGAGTCAGAGGGAGGTGCAGATGGAGCGCTGATGTGAGTGTTAAGGAAATCTCTGTGAAACATGGGTGTTGTCCAGTTTAACTGTCTCTGGACCAGATCTCAGTAGAAGATGGTACTCTAGAGAATCCATTATGAGCATTATAATCATGACCTACATTCCACCCTCATTAGGCCATACGTATAAGAGGTCATGCTGCAGTGTTTGTTGAGAAGAGAGGGAGTAAATGCTACTCTCAGCAGCTGTGAAAGGCTGGAGTTGTTTGTTAGTGTTTTCTCAGGCAGACTGGTCTTATTAGGAAGAGCATTGTTTGGATCTTTAACGTTCTTGGGACATGGCATCCAGAGTTCAGTGAATGTTCTTCTGCTAGGTGCAATTTTTTGCAGCCTTGACAACCTTGGCAGCCTTGAAAGTTGTGTTTGTACCTGGACCTAATTCTTGCTAGAGCAAGCTGGACCCAGATCTGAATACTGAATACAGCACCTAGGTTATTGCATGAGTGGCTGTATTCATATAATAAACATTCTGTAGAGACAGGGCAAAAATCATACTGTTTATTTATATATATATGTATATATGACACACACACACACACACACACACTCACACACACTAAAGCTTAAGATCACTGTATTGATCAGCTACTTATCCCAAGACTGCTAGTGGCACCAATGAGATGCCCTTTCCCGTGGCACCGTCCCCACACACTGCTCCCTGGGTGCTGCATCACTTGACTTGGTGAATGGGTTGAATACAGAACACATGACTATAAGGGCCACTTTGATTTACAAATATACTAAATAAAACCGAAAAGAATAAAAAGTTACAGTGAGGTTATGTTCAGCATATCAGTGTGTTCTTTGTGGAAGTCCAGTATTATTTGTAGTTTCCATCAGAAATCTGGTTTGACTCAGTCAGTCACAAGTCCAGACAAGGGCTGGAGGAACCGAACCTGTGTTCTCCTCACCAGCTCACAAAATATCTGCATCTGCATTTAACTTTGCTTGCAGAAAGACACTTAATCACTTGCTGAAAAAAGTGCCATATAGTGCCTAAGACTGTTGTGCAGTACTGTGTATATATATATATAGCACACTTCATTACCTCGTGCTGTACAGTTGCAGGGTGTGGTCTTGCAATTAAACTACTTCTCTAGGGACGTTTTGCAGGACTGTGGTGAAAGACCCCTCTAAAAATGCCCCTAAATATCTTTGTCTAAGTCTATGCTTGTCTGTGGTGTGCTTATACACAAAACGTATTCCATAAAACAACTTCAGTCAATAAGTTCAAAGACAGTAGTGCAGATGTCTAATATCTTCTAAAGTTAAAGAGCAGGCTTATTTTAATGAAACGTTTTCCCTTAGTAGGATATAATGTTCAATTAAGTGCAGAGTGTCCATTTGTCATACTTGAACACACCACAGCACACAGTGTGAACAGTGAATTCCTGTATCTGTATTTAACTCATTCACCAAGTGAAGCAACGGGCAGCCAGGAACACAGCGCCCGGGGAGCAGTGTGTGGGGACGGTGTCTCGCTGTTGGGTACCTCAGTGGTGCCACGAGCAGTCCTGGGATTTGAACCCGTGACCTTCCTGACCTCCCTAACCACCAGGCCACCAGTTGACCCTTGGGTCATGTCAGAAGTGGCATTATTTGCTGCATGTAATGAACCACCCATGCTAACTTGCTTTATATCCCTGGACTGATGACGGGCTTGTTGTCTGCTGAACAGTGTTGACGGGTCCATCATCACCCCCGACTCTGAGCTGATGCCATGATTTGAAGGTCTGGGTCACAGTGCTTATGCATGGGTGACCTAGTGGGTAGGATCCTTGTCTCTGGACCAAGAGGTCATAGGTTTGAATCCTACCTTCAGCAAAACCACCATTGGGTCCCTGAACAAGACCCTAAACCCCGAGTTGCTCCAGGGAGACTGCCCCCTGTCTGCTAAATGCCGTAAATGTACATGTGTGCATGAACAAAATACTAATGTTCCTCTCATTAACCACTTATATATTTATTTAAAAAATAAAAACAGTTCTTCAGCTGCCTAGTGTGTGAGTCGAGCTTCTTTAATTGTTCTGTTTTTCTCAGGTGTTCCTGGCACATGGCTCAGGCACTTGTCGGCATTCCTCCCTTCACGCTGGGAGAACTCTGTTTTAAATTCTTCCCTTTCCTTCCTCCGTCTCATTTTCTGGGCAGCTGTGCGCATAGCATTTTTTTGCAGAGAAATTACTTTTTTTCTTTCTTTTTTTGAAGCAGTGCTTTGGATTTAAGCTTTTGTCTTAACATAACTGTTGAAAATAGTTAACTTCTAAATGTTTCTCTTGATACTTAATTAGTGGTTGATACAAGTACTATTTATTTATTTATTTATTTACTCACTCATTCACTCATTTATGAATAAACTTGCACAATTCTCTGTTATTGTTGCTAGGACTGGACTTGCACTATTCAGTTCTCTATCCGTTACCAGCAACAGACTACGCTGATGTAAACGAGCTCTTTCCTTTCAGAAGAGCATGTTATTCTCAGGTTACATTTTTTTTTATCCCGTACAGTAGACCTCTTACCTCAGGCAGTGCTTTACTTCTATTGATTTAATCGCAAAACGTCCAGAGGACAGGCCCTCCTTGCAGACACCCTTTATTTAAATAAGCTGGAAATGCACAGGTTTCTGACAGCTGTGCTTAAGTGTGTGGTCTTATTCTTGTTTTGAGGTCACAGGGTTTGGTCATATTTCAGACTGCACACTTGGTGTAACCTGTAATCTCGGGCTGCTATATTATAAAAAGATGAAGGGCCAGGAGTGAAAGATTGCTAGGCTGCTGGAGCTGTCAAGGGTCATTTCGTCCAGAGGTTGTCTCTAAATTGGATATATTGACTCACCACAGCAGGCAAAATTCCACTGTGATAGAACCAAACGGCTAAAAAGGGTATTTTGCAAGTGAACATGGCTTAAATGCAGACAATGTTAAATATTTCTCATCTTGACTGTTGTAGGAATGAAGTTTGAATTAAGTAATTAAGCTTATTTCTAGACATTTTTACTTATTTGAAGTCATTTAAGTGAAATTCTCAGATTAATTTGCTTTCATTCAAGAGACAGGGCTTTAGACAGTATAATGATATGCAGGGCAGTTACACCTGATAAGATCACTTTGTGTTAATAAAATGTTTAGAAATGGGTTGAACAATCTCCTAGCAATATAATAATGGGGCATATAACATGTCAGAATCAGAAACCTTTATTGGTCCTGGAGGAAATTGCTTATGACTGCACAGAGACAAAGAGAAAGACAAGAACAATATAAAATATTATAAGGTCAAAATAAAACTCCTCAGAAATTAAATACACTATGCTACATTCATAAAATGTTGTGGTCAATAAGAGAAGTGGATATAAATATTACAGATAAATAGGATAAATAAAATTAAAATTCAGTTAAAGTAACAAATGAGATTTAATAAATAAAGTTAAACTTGGGAATGAAAATAACTGGAATCTGTATGATGCTTTACACTAGATCATGTAAGCTCCAGTCTCAGGTTAAGACTAATGAGTGAAAATGTCAAAACAAGCGTCCTTTATAAGAATCTAACAGTGCAGGTCTGACTCCTATTAACTTGTTGTGTTGTGTCCTTTATCTTTAAAAGCACTCATTTCAGCACTTAATATCTCATTAAACATCTAACACTTGTCTGATGATCAACATTACATTCATATTAGGAGGTCTTTCATAGGTCAGTAGTGATGAATAATAAAAATGTCATTTTCTGGCTTAAAAAGGTACTTAAATGGTAAACATACTGTAAATGTACTTGTTAGCAAAGAATATTGAGTGTATTTATTTTTTTAGTAAAAATAAAGTGAGTAACATGCAAACATAGGAAACCTCAGTGTGTGCCAAAACTTTTGACTGGTAGTGCACAAGAGAATTCCCAAAACGTTAGATATTGTATTTTCCAGACCTACATGGTGACAGGGATCATAACAAGTGTCAAGGATGCTGTCTGTAAGTGTGCTCATTCAGGCAGCAGGCAGAGGCAGATTGTGGCTGTAATCTTGCCTGGTGGTTCCTGCTGCTTCAGACAAAGTCCCACACTGCCATTTTCAGTCTGTGGATAAATATAGCCGAGCGAACTTTCCCAGGCCACGCCGATCGTGGTCATTTTTGAGCTTGTACTCATGAGTCCTCTGTGAATTCAAGGGCCGAAGATTTGGGTCAGTTTGAATGTATGATTGAAAAGAGGGATAGAAAGCTAGATGAAAGGATAATGTGTGACAGCAGTGCTTGCGTGTGACTGTCTGTTTATTGCTGCTAGATAAGGTGTCACTGCTAGTTGCCAAAATTGATTAAGCAACCTCCCTCAGGACCACTTCACTGGTTAATGGAGGTTTTACTGAAGAGCCGCATGTCTCTACTAGCCTTTTTACTCATCCTTCCGCACACATACACACACACACACACACCCAAATGAGTCACATTTCCATGGGCTCCTGTTTCAAACCAAGGCAGGTGGCCTAAGAGGGCATTCAGCCAACTTGGCCTGCTCTTGTCAAGCTGACCCTGGCACGAAGCGAAATCTTCTTAACATGACCTTAAAAAGGTGTTGAATCATTTTTGAATGGTCTAATTAGGAAAGTTGACTGCTATTCATTTCATGAGCTACGTTTGCGATGTCCGATTTGTAAGGCAAAAAAGAACTTGCGAACATGAGTCTTTGTTTTATGAATTATGATCAGAATCAGAAATCTTTATTGATCCCAGAGGAAATTGCTTATGAAACGACTGCAAGACGCACAGAGACACAAGCAATACAAAATATAAAGTCTGAATAAAATCAAAATAAAATATCAGTAGAAAAAAAATCTTATTTTGTAGAGACGATTTAGGCAAGACCATTCTTTCCTTCATTTCTGGGTCAAAAATGGCTTTGTTCTTGTTCTTGTGCTTCGCACTGCATGGAGTAATCCTATCAGGCACTTCATGCTAAGTTGGTGTGACTGGACCTGCTGAAGAAATGCAGTGACCTATTTCTGCACACATGCTGAATGTGTTGTACTGTTTTGTTTGAGAAATCTGGAACAGCCTTAAGTCGCTTTAACCTCATGTCCGCTCACACGATGAAATAACTACTTAAAAAATTCAGTTTTGAGGTTAGTTATGCTGGACAGGCTCTGGGTTATGTAATTTTAGAAGTTAAGTGACTATTTTGTCATATGTGAACACACCACAGAACAGTGTGAAATTCTTCCTCTGTATTTCACCCATTCACCAAGTGAAGTAGGAGGGAGCCAGGAACACAGCGCCCATGGAGCAGTGTATGGGAGGTACCCTGCTCAAGGGAACCTCAGAGGTGTCACTAGTAGACCTGGAATTCGAACCCACAACCTTCTGTTTGTAGGGGCATCTCCCTAATCACCAGGCCATAAGAGTAGTTTCTGCCCATTTTCAGCAGTTGTGGGTACAACAAATTATGTTTGAAAGGAAGTGTTGATTGAAGTTAATGTGCAGAATGTGGGCTTCAGTGTGGATGCCTATATTTGATGAACATAAAGGAATCACATCCCTAATTATCTTCTTGGACATCTTGGACATCTTGATTTTGTTTTTGTGATCCTTAATATTATGATATAGGCAATGGACTGATCTGTGCTCTACCAACAAATATGCTCTTTCCAAGCAACTGTTGCGAGCTTGGATACTCAGAAAATGAAAGAATGAAACACACTTTACATCTCAAAGTTTCATTACATCTAATGACTTTAGGTTACTGTTCAAACAGTTCAAACAGTGACATCCAGTGACATCCTTCTGACATGACTAAGTGTTAATATCACAACTTGTGGAGAATATTCAGTCTACCAAACAAGCTTTATAATGGCCAGCAGAAACCCTGGTTGTGGATTGATAGATGGGAGTATGAGGCAGTTAATTGAGAATGTAATTTCAATTGAGTCATGACAAACCTATTGTAACCATATTGCAAAATGAATTTGTGACCATTTCCCTGATTATACAACAAAACCTGCACTCAACCTGTCCTAAAGATCAAGGCACAACATACAGTGTAAATATAATTGGACATTAATAATGTAATAACGCAACAAAATATTTGACTGTTCATTTAAACTTGCTGATTGGCTCATCTTGTATGTCTGTTATTTCTGCCAACTAAAACATTCACTTCATTTCATGTTCTTCCAGCTCTGGGCCAGGATGCCAGCAGCAACTTTTCACTGAACTCCCCGTCTGAGAGCGAGGGAGAAGAGGAGTGATGGGGGAGACAGAAGATGAGAGGAACTCTCAGGCTAGCCAACTCTTTGAGAACTTCGTGCAGGCCTCCACGTGTAAAGGCACTCTCCAGGCCTTCAGTGTCCTGTGCAGGCAGCTGGAACTGGACCCGTCTGACCACCGAGGCTTCTACAGCAGTCTCAAAGCGGCCATCACCTCCTGGAAGGCCAAGGCCCTCTGGACCAAGCTGGACAAACGAGCCAGCCACAAGGAGTACAAGAAAGGAACAGCATGCTCAGACACCAGGGTACAGTGGCACGTGTTTTTAAAGAAGTAGAGCTTATCTAAAATCCTGAGATCCTAGATTTCCTCCTGATGTTTCAAAACATTGTCTCTGCCAAATGGTTTAACGGCTGTTTGAGTCTGCCATCTCTGTAGCTTTTCGCTCTGTGTTTGTCTGTGTAATAGAAAGCAGTGTGAGCTGATATCACAGAACTCACAGTAGGGTGGTTGTAGCCTAGTGGGTAGGATACTTGCCTCTGGACCAAGAGGTCACGGGGTCGAATCCTACCTTTAGCATACCACCACTGGGTTCTGAGCAAGAGCCTTAACACCCAGTTGCTCCAGGGAGACTGCCCTCTGTTAGGAAGTCGCTTTGGATAAAAGCGTCTTCTAAATAATGTAAATGTAAACACTTGCCTATGAACCGATGTCCAGGTTCGAACCCCCACTTTCTACCATTTTGTCCTTGAGCACGACACTTAACCCTCAGTTGCTTCAGTGGGACTGTCCCTGTAACTAATGACTGTAATTCGCTCTGGATAAGAGCATCAGCCAAATGTCCCCTTTACCCACTCATGTTTAATGTGACTTGCCCCTCCACTCTCTTTCCATAAACATCACTTGACCACACAATCAAATTTTTAAAGATGAATTCTTGGCCCCCGTTCATCTGATCAAAAACCTGTATAGAAGGGGGGGTCTAATGCACATACCAGAGTTGGAACGGTGCCAAAATTACAAACAGCCTCTTCTGTGAAGTGTTCTCAAAATCTACTATAATGATAATAATAATAATAACTTTTCTCTTTAACCCTCCGTCACAGATTGCTGCAGCATCGCTGGCCAACCTCTCAGTGATTGGGGAAAAAGAAACGTTAATGTAACATGGTCTTATTCTGAATCATTTTGGACTGATCATGCCGGTCCTTTGGTCACTGGTCATTACACTTGATGGAAAACTTACTGCTTGGAATGAACTGAGTGACGTGATCTGTTGGAAAGCTTTCAGAGATGTAGACAAAGTCTCTGCTTTCTTCCCTGTAAAACTGAATCATAACAAAAACAAAGAGCGAACTATTTACATTCCTATTACCATCGCAGTGTGTAGTGTACACCAGCTACTTTTGCGTGAGATGTTTTCAGCACTGTAATCTGATTTGACCCCTGTTCACGTCATCCCCCCCCCCTCAGCTAAACAGGTTATTTAAAACCTGTTTAGCTGAGGAGTATATGTTTTTAAAAGCTAATATTAGAATGTTTCCAAATAACATTAATGTAGTGAATAGTTATTGTATGCATGTCTATGTGTTTGCTTAATCATTCCCAGACCTCTCCTCGTGGAAATCGAGTCTTACATTATAGCTCTCATCAAATACCTCAATATCTGGTTCAGCTGGATTTATACTTCATTAGAGCAGCTGATGGAGTTTCATAAATCCGTGTAAAGGCTGGAGGCATCGAGGTGAAATCTGGAAACGAACCTGTGTTCTTCTAACCAGCTCACAAAACGTAATGCTTTCTTGTTTTTTTTCAATTATTCTAATGTTATAATATAGTGTTTTTGCTGGCAGAAAGTCCCTCGCTGTTCAGATAAATGGCTTTGAACAGTTTGCCCAGGATACTAATACTTCTGTGCAGTACCGTATATCACCTTCATTTTATATATATTTGACCTGGTCTAGTTATCTAATGCAGTTAATGAGAACTGCATTGTATGTACTGGAATTCCAGCATAATTAATGTGGGAGGAGTTCTTTTCCATCAAAAGGAAGATTACGCTTCAGACATGGTTCCATTGTATACTAACCTAATTAGGTTGAATTATTTTTCAAGTCCACCTTGAATAGTTCACTTTCTCAAGGCTTCTGTTCATAAAAAGTACAATGTAGTTGTATTCCCTGCTCTGTCGTGCCCAGGTAGTGGATAAAGCTATCTTTAACTAGAGCTTAGTACTAACAGCTCTGCGATACTACCAACCTGAAATGGGGTTAAAAAAGGGAGGTGGTTTCAGTCAAATAAGAGCACATTTCCATGCCTTCCTTTGTTAGTCAAATCAGTTCGGTAGGATTCAGCTGTCTGGCCTTTTCTGTTTTTCTCCTTTGGGTATTTGAGGAGTGGAAATGAATACTGTACTGGGATCAGTGGGATCACATTTGGCTGCCATTGCCACTGAAGTGACCTTTGGACTGGTCAGAGATCAGAAGGTCAAGGTGCTATTGGAAGCAGTAAGCCCTCCCAGAAAAATAAGGTTACATTTTTGGCCTCCGCATTGTTTTCCTTGTTGTAACAAATCGCTAGAAGCTGATTATTTTGGACATCTCTGGGTCCATGAAAACAGTGCAACTAAAAGGTCATGAAAAAACAAAAGCTTGCATTTTCACAGTAAAATGCAAATGTATGATTGCGTAGTTGCTATAAAACCAGTGTTTTTAGTAAATTAGTGTTAGTAAAACTAGCTTATGTCTTCTAAAATAGTGCTTTATATCTCCAGCTTTACCTTCAGGAGAGTCTGAATCATTGAGTGTTGACTTCATACACTGAGGTTTTATGGTGTAGTGTTTGTATGACTTCATTTCTCCACCAGGCCTTGATAAGGACTTGGTAGGCCATAAAGGACCAAAACCTGTTTATGAGAGAAGTATATTAAGTGTTATTGCTTTGCAGTGAAATTCTATACTTTCAATGTATTACAAGATCAATGTTTATCTAATCAGTGTAGTACATAGTACAGATTGTTCTGGTGCCATTGCAAACACACAGTTTGTTATTCAGTGAGCAGTTGGTACATAATAGTTTACTTTTTTACTGTTGTTATACTGACCCCTATAGCATTAGTTTTAGTTTTAACCAGAAGTCCTCAGTTTTGGCGCCAAGATGAAATATTTGTGGTGGACTGAGGGCCAGAAAGACAAAAGTGTTTGCTTTCCATATGTTTTTGAACATTAACAGTAAATCGGGAGTGTGTGAGCTGCCTGTTGTGGTTATTGTCCAATTCTGTCATCAGCTTCATGTGTTATTTCTGCTTTGCAGAGTTGTGACGTTAGGGGTCCCATTTTTTTCAGTTTAATACACCGTATATTTTGTTTTTAACAGTATTTCAAACTTAAAACTCAAATCTTAAAGAGAGAGGTTTGTTCACTGGGTGAGTGGGTAACTTTTGGCAGGCAAAACCAAGCTCTGACCTCTTGGCCTCACTTTTGGCTTTAAATCCTGAGTGTTTGAATTTCAGTCCCCCGGATTCTTGTCTTGGCCCCTTTTCAGTTTCTGAACTCCTGGTAGTCTCCTAGGCCTGATGGAGCTTAATCCTAATCCTTCAGCCTGGCTCTGAGGGTAATTTCTGTACTAAAGCTTCTCTCCTAAATGCCGCCCAGCCTGGAGAGAAACAAACATAACCAGCCTGAAGAAGAGAAGGGTGCTTCCTTGGGCCTGGGTGCCCAGTGCAGTGCAGGAAACCCACAGTCTGTGATCCACTTCATCCTCACAGGATGCCCATTACATCACACCAACACAGAGACACACATACATAATCACATATACACATATACACATACACACACATATACACAAACACACATATACATACACATATATACACACATACACATATATACACACATACACATATATACACACATACACATATATACACACACACACACACACACACACACATATATATACACACACACACACACACATACACATGCAGACACACACACGCAGACACACATACACATGCGCACACATGCACACATACACACGCACATGCCTCCAGAGTAAAGCTGCTGTACTAAGACATAACCTAGGATTATGAAATGCGTACTGATATTTTTAAAAATATGTGGATAGCAAGGCGACTAAAGGTAGCATGATGCCACATTTTCATTTCCAGTGTTGAATTTGGAACTTTGAGTAGTGCTGATCTGATTTTTTTTTTCTTTTTTCCCCGCTGTTAAGCTTTAAAATTAGTTATTTGCAATTGAAGCATTTCGCTTAAGACGATATCTAAAAGTGGTCTGTCACTTTGAAACTACTCTCTACTACTCCACAGAAAGAAATACACCACAACATCTAACACAGGATGTGCGTGCGTGCGTGCGCTCTGTTACAGGTAAACATTGTTACAGGACTGGATCAGATTCTTTTTTCCTTTCTGATATCTTATACAGCACTTCCTACTGATTTTTGCACAAAACGGATCCCTTTTACTACAGATACGCCATTTATTAATGCATTACATGCTCTCAGTGTAATATAGTGAGTATTTATGATATTATACATTCAATTCAGGATGTTTTATATTGGTGTTATATGATGTGATTTCCAGTGCTCTGGTAAAAAAAAAAAATGTCTGTACCAGTCTTTCCTCATCCTAGACCTGAATGCTCTGCTCATTTTAGTTTTCACTGCTCTTAACTCACCTGACTAATCAGCTCTTTAACAAGCCCTTACTGAGCTGAAATGACTATGTTAAAGCAGGCCTGCGGGCCTCCAGGACCAGGTTTGGGAAACAGAGGCTACACCCTTTTTTATCTTATAAGAAAATTTACTTGTGCTTCTTTGTTAGAAATCTGTTGTTTCAAGGTGTATCATGAAATTTGTAGGGCTAGACAAAATCGGTTTAATATTTGAGTGTTTGTTCATTACAATGGTATTCAGGTCTGTATTAATATTTAGAAGCTTTGTCATATTCTGTATAGCCTAAATTAAAACACGTCTAAAGGTCCAGTCTCCTTAGTGTGCAAAGAACTGCATACGCTGACATTTTTCAGGTTTACATGACTCATGAGTTATAAAATCATAAAATATCTGAAACAGAGGTTACTGTAACAGCTTCTGGAGCAACATTTGGTAGTTAATTATAAACAATATTATTTTTAAGGGTGATTCTGAGAAAGAGCATTCAAGTACACATTCAGAAATATGAATGTTTAAAGCCTGTTTGGACCAGACCAAGAAATTTGTGTTTTGTTTTATAATACCTCACTTTCATGCTGGACATGAAATTTTTTTTTTTCTGCAGTGTGATTTCTGGAATATGGTGTTACTGCAGATTGTGATCTATTCACTTATTTCCTTGTGCATTGTGAAACTATTCCATCAGGACATGGAAGCTGCCTGAGTATGCACACGGCTAACACAGTGATAAACCTGTTTGTGTGCGAATCCTCTGAAGTTTACTGACCTTTTTATGGACATAAAAAGTCAATATGCTAAGAACAAGCCAAGTGTGGTTTACACCTTGTGTTTGCACGCGTGTGTGTGTGCTTCCTCTTTTGGTTTGTTGGAAACACACCTTGCTAGTCTTCCACACCCACCTGACCAGACACCCGTTAACGTGGGACAAACGAAACATCATTGGGTCACGGTCTCAAAGACGGTTCAATAAAAGCCTTTTATGGACTTAGTGAAGCAGCTGCGGTGTTGTGGCGGGGCAAACACCGCTTATGGCAATAACCGTTGACTCATTCTTTTATTGTATGAGAACAGGCCTCCCTGATTACTTAACCCAAAGCACATCTGTAGATTCTCTCAGGGCTGGTGGAGACCGATCTCTCATTTATGAAAACAGAGCTCCAGTCTATTGTGTCTTGCTTGGTCATCATGGACCTTTTAAAGCTTGCATGCAAGGCTTAAATCCTCTGGAGAGCACTTGTCTGGATTTGCCCAGATTAGTAGTGCAAGTAATAAACCTGAATGATTTGACTGTGATCGTTATGTTAAAGATCAGTCCAGAGTGTTTTGAGATAGTTTATGCAACTTCCTGAGGCTGTTTGCATTCAACTATGACTGAGTTGAAACAAGTTCAGTCATCTGGTTTTCCTTCATATCTCATTACGTCTCTACGGAATGCTTAACACCAAAGTTTTATTTTGCAAAAATATTTTTCATGGAATGTCCCTTCTCCACTGGTGTTCAGGTGTTCAGACTTACATTAACTTACATGCACTGGTCCATCTGTTTCCACAGTGTTTGATCATCGGTGGAGGCCCGTGCGGATTACGTGCAGCCATAGAGTTGGCCCTGCTCGGAGCCAAAGTTGTGGTGATTGAGAAGAGAGACACCTTTTCCAGAAATAATGTTCTGCACCTTTGGCCTTTCACCATTCAAGACCTCAGGGACCTTGGAGCTAAGAAATTCTATGGGAAGTTCTGTGCTGGAGCCATAGACCATATCAGTAAGTGTAAACCATTCAATGTGTTTTTTATTTATACATTTATACATTTAAAGCATAGGTTATCCTCACTTTATCAATTTATATCACAAAATAGGTATCCACTTCAGAATACACTTTCATTCGGTCGTGGTGTTCTTGTCCTTGGAGGTGATGTTTTTATTAATCATGTTCTTGTTTATTCACTGATTATCTTGTTTTTTCTGTGTTCCTTCTTCTCTGTGGTCAGGTATTCGTCAGCTGCAGCTGATCCTTCTAAAGGTGAGTCTGATCATGGGGGTGGAGGTGCACGTCAACGTTGAATTCCTCAACCTCTTGGAGCCGCCTGAGGAGCAGGACAGTGATGGTGAGCAGATCATAACATTTTTACTTTATTTTCTTAACCTTTTCACTCTCCATTCAGTTTCTTTTTCAGTACATCATATGTTCCTTATGTCTTCTCACTTGCAGACTCTATTACCGGTTGTGTCCACCTGCCCTGTAACCACCAAGAGCGTCATAGTTAGAATTTTGTTGTTCATTTGATCTTGGCTGGAGGTCTGCATTCAAGTCTCTCACCGCAATATCTAGTGACATACGGCTTATTGTGGCTGAGCAAAAATACATTTTCTAAGGTTTAATTCTTGTTCTGTGTTTACTGAGAATAAGGAGCCAATGGTAAATGTCCTTCACATTACATTACATTACAGTCATTGGGCAGATGCTTTTAGCCAAAGCGACTAACAATATGGGGACAAATTTAAGTTTCAGGACAGTGAGAGCCAGGGGAGAGTAATAAGTGCTAAATCTTGACGTGAGTGTAATTCAATGCATTAGGAGAGGAGATGCTCCCTGAACAGAGGAGTCTTCAGGAGGTTTTTGAAACTAGAGAAAGATTCTGCGGCTTTTGTCACCTCAAACACAAAAGAGCAAAGTCTGGACTGGGTTTGCCTTGTTTGTAGGGATGGCAGAGCCAGACGATGGCCCAATGGTCTTTTTTTACCATTTAGTTGTGAACAGATTGTGAATAGATGTGAAAATGCAGGTGGATGCAGGTGTGAAAGGGATGAAATCTTGTGGGAGAAATACAAAAATAACACTAACCAGCTGTACTCGGGTCTATTCAGCCTTACATTCCTCTGCCACTCTCTTTACCAGCTTCTCGTGACTTATAAGTACCTGTATGATAGAAACGTGCAGCATAAGCACTCATTGAATGCAGTTCACGTCGCCATCAGTCAAAGACTGAAGTGTCCAGATATCGGCTCCCAGAGTGCTGCAGCACCTCACACTCACAACGTGGAACTGAGGACCTCAGTAAAAGAAGGCGGTGTGCAGGAGCAAATACCTGTTAACCCTGCAACCTTTGAGGGATCAAGCTGAGTAATCTTAGTGCACTGCTCAGTTGGAGACTTGGAGCTGTTCCTGGGTCCCGTCACCGTGTAAACATTTAAGGCTGCTGAAAATAAGGACATTCTGGAGAAACAAACTAATAATATCCAGCTCTGCTCTGTTTGTGCTTTGACATGAAGAACAAATCCAGCTTTTGGGAGAAAGGAAGGATTTTTCACAGGAAATCATTACATTTGCATACACACGCATGTGCATAAGCAGATAGTGGATGAAAAGTGCCTTGAGCATGACTGCACATGACAAGGACATCAATCAGTTTGGGCTTCTGTTAATGTTTAATTAGGGCATGTGCAGCTAATACAACAGGTACTTCTGTTTGAGCTATTGGAAGTTGAGTAAATATGCTGATGATAATATGCTGAAACCTGGACACACTGGAAATCCTAGTGTGTCCAGGTTTCGGTATCAGGCCAGTATCAGCAGAAAAGTGATGGATGGGCTTTTAAAGGCACAACAGAATGAGTCAAATTCAGTCCCATACTAAGTAGCACACACACTGTTTGAGTACGATGGCCAGTTTAAATTAAACAATTGTCAAAGCTGTATGTTACTTAATTTCAATATATTTGAGGCTCATTTATAAAGCCTAGAACTTGAATAATATACTATCTATATAGGTTTCAGAAAAGAAACTATTTAGTAAGGCAGGCATAACTTTATTCCAATCAATCAATAATAAACTCATGTTTAACTAATCAATTATCTCAGTTGACAGCCATCAGTCAGTTCAGTGACTATTTTTAATGTGTTCTTTATTTTAGTTGGTAAAACCGTGTGTGTGTGCGTGCGCGCACAAATTTCATTTATATATCCACTATGTATAAAATCCATATTTTATTTATATATACTGTACCAAAGTATTGAGCCACCTGTCATTTCTTAAAATTTGGAGGAAAATGAGACTGTAGGTTGATACAGTGATTTATTGCAATATGTGCAAACATATGTGTAAATACATTATCAACACACAGAGGGTTTGTAAATTTCTAACAAGCTTTAATGTCAATATTTAGTCTGACCACCGTTCACAGCGTGAATCCTCTCAGACAAGCTTTCGTCTCCTTTCTTTAGGAAAGTGTCTTTAGGAATAGTTCTCCAGGCTTCTTGAAGGACATTGCAAAGCTCTTCTTTGGACTTTGACTGTATTTTGCTTTGTCAAGATGATCCTACACTGCTTCAATAACTTTGAGATCCAGGTTTGGGTGGGGGGTGGAGAATCCATGAAGTGCTTTTTATTTTTATTTTTTTTAATTATTTTTTTTATTGAAGTGATTTGACTGCATTGGTTGTGTGTTTGGGATCACAGTCATGCTGAAAAATTAAGATGCTGCAAATCAGACATTTTTCAGATGGTATTGCAGGGTGGCTCAAGACATGTGTGTCTGTGTGTGTCTGTGTGTGTCTGTGTGTGTCTGTGTGTGTCTGTGTGTGTCTGTGTGTGTCTGTGTATATAGACATATACGTAAGTTAACACAGGTGAATAAATCCATTTGTATTTCTAAACTCTGTTAGCGTGTGTGTCCACATCTCAAATCTGCTGATACATAGTATCATGAAAGCTCCATGCCATCATGGTTTATGATTTTTACACACACCACATATCAACCGGTGATGCCGAGAAGGGTTCTGTTGCTCTTTGGCGTCATTGCCACTCACTGCTTGCACATTGTACAGATGATAAGCTTTTAGCTCAGCTCTATATATAGAGCTGGGGCCATCAGGGCCTGTACAGCACCTCTTTAGCTATGCAGCTCCCAACAATGACAGCCTGTCCAGCGTATCCCACATTACAGAGGTGATGTGCTCCGGTGAAATATCGAGCCTGCATTTTCCAGTAAGCTGATGCTGCTGTGTTGATGAGGGCCGTTCTGAATGTTCCCTTTGTGCTTTCCATGCTGCCCTTCACTTGTTCCATGTGTTGCGTATCACAGATGAAGTCTGTGTACAGTTAATCAGGAGAGAGTTTTGTTTGTTTCCTTGAACTTCATTAATGCGGCCAAATCTCTGTGTGTTTTGTTTGTTGCAGGCCTTGGATGGAGGGCGGAAATCCGTCCTGCTGGTCACCCCATCTCCGACTACGAGTTTGATGTTTTAATCGGAGCCGATGGACGGAGAAGCACTCTAGATGGTGAGATACACATCAACCACAGGTGTATTATAAAACGGTTTGTTTGATTCTAAAACCTGATTGGATGAGTCGCTTTGTCCAATCAGATATATGCGATACATCAATATATGCGCGTGACACCACATTTTTTTATTAGTGCACTAAACTGCTGTGCTGTTCATGGGATAATATTTGCCTGTGATGTTGCTTAGTCTGTTGTTCACAAAATGCATTTAGGCAAAGAACAATTTCTTATAATTAATAATAAATGTTTTAATGTTCTGTTTATTTCTGTGCCTTTTGTCGCTGTCTTATAAAAGCAATAAGCCATCTCGTTTAGCATCACGTCGTAATGGTTAAATCACTGTAATGCATAAGAGTCTACAGACCTTCTGTGTGACCATACATCACAGTCCAGATCAGTAAAGGGTAATTAGGAGTGTCTTAAACGTTCTTTGTCTATGCCATCCGCATTTGCATTTAGTAGCATGCACAAAATAAAGTTTTGAGCCACCCATCATTTTACCGTGTTGATCCAAAAATACTATTTAATTCTTGTCAAACTGTCTTATCTTTGATATCTTGAGTAGAGAAATAGAAACTAATATTTTACTGTGATACATAAAGGTGTTCCAACCACTCAGCATTCAGCACCACCGGATCATCTGGAATCATCTACTCCGGTTTCTTCACTGGTTCAGGACTTCAGTTAGATGCTTTTTTTCTGCTTGAATGATTCATACGTAGGTCACTGTGTGTCTTAACAAAAAAAGCATTCCTCTGAAACTGGTCAGAATCAGGGACTGGACTGGGCTGGACTGGAAATGAGAGACTTTGAAAAGTCTTTCAGGAAACCTGGAGAACTACATAAAAAATGTCGGGCTCTTTTGAAGCAAAATATTAAGGAATGAGTTGTGGCTCAATACTTTTTTTTTTTAAAGAATTACATAGACAGAGAATAAAAATATTTAGATAGAAGGTTATTTTCCTGTTCACAACAAATGTTGATGTTTGGGATCATCCGGTTAAATGGATGGTAACTGTACTGTTGAGGCATCAGGACTCCGTATGGTCAGTTGTTTTGGTAGTTGCACAAAATACAGTAATGTAATTCACTGAACTTGGCGTTTTAACCCGGTCATATTTAATATACCCGAGTGCGTTAGCCCTGTATATTCAGACATACAGGAAGGGGCTCTTCTGTTAATGAACTGGTCTCAGCTGTACATACAGACGATTTATTTCAAGATGTTCCTAAATAAACGAAACCCTCCTGTTCCAAATGCGTGTTTCCTCCTGAACTCGAAATGCTTCTCGATATAGATGAGTTTCCTGTCTGAGGAGTTTTCCAGTCTAATTACAGTCTGTTCCAGAAACTGCCAAAATGAGATTGTGTGCATCAGCATTTCAGGGTTTTTGCTCTGCTGGTCTTAGTTACTGTATGCATGACTGTTTCTCACTTCAGGGATGTTAAACGTCTTTATTGGAAATTTTATTGTTTCCTCTGAAGCCTGTGGCTAAAAATGAACACGATCCAGAAGAGTGGAAAATGTTGAACTAGCTAAAGGTGCCTAAGCACAGCCATTCAAACCCTGGAACTCTGAAACTGACTGAAGGGGAAAACATTATTTTCATTCATGTACTTTTGTGTTATTTTGGACCATTTTTATGGGTTCATCCATCTTGAAATGTTCACACAAAACTGTGAAACGATAATCGGTATGAAATGCAACATGATGTTACAGATGTTAGTTCACTGTACTGTAATTCAGGTACTCTGTCAAAAAAATATTTTCTGGTAAATAAAACGGAATTGGTTGAGGGTGATCAGTTGTGAAATACAAATGCCTGTATTTTAGTGTCCTGATTTAGTCCTTGCTCTCTACCCCGTAAGGATGACCTAGTAAGGATGACCTAGTGTCTCAAGCTCATCCAAACAGTCTGTCCCACATTTGACTGTCAAACCCCCGCTTGCCTCTTTTGTCTGTGGGAGGAAGTGTGTCTGCCAGCCCTGTCCCAGCCGGCCTGGTGCTCCTATCGTTTGTCTGGTGCTTCCTGTTGGCACAGACATGCTTGAGCCACTTTCCCTCACATTCCACAAATTCGGCATGACCTCTCCCTCTCCCAAGAAACCAGCCATAGACTCGACTTTAAAAAAACGTGCTGAACTTACATGTTTAATCATTTCTGCATGGGTAGAAAATATTACATCAGCATCGATGTATTCACTTTTGGCAATAAATACGGTAACATGTTTTAGTCGTGTAGAAATGATGTATCTTTTGAATGAATTATAACCTTCCATACATTAAAAACTGTGCCTCAAAAAGCCAAATGTTCACATGAGGCTGGCTATAGTGCAGTGTACTAAACTACTACCCTTTATGTAGGTAGTGGATGTCCTTAAAGTTCAATGAGAAGATGAATGCAGTCTATAACTCCTCCCCTGTCACACACCCACACAATAAGCTGTGCAATAACCTGCTGCTACTCAGATGTGCAATTTCTTATTGTGTGCTACATCATTATCACTACATGCAATATGTGTATTATGTGCAGTTGTTTATTATGTGCTATAATCATGTGTAACCATGTGTTATGCTACTATTTGTTACTACCTTTGCAATATCACTAGTCAAAATTACATGCAGTGACGGAGAACAACTCCAAGCCACTATTTGTGTTACTAGTAAACTACGTCAGCAATAATTTAATTTACATTTGCATTTACATTAACTACCTATAGAATGTATATCCATCTCTCTTACTGACCACATCATTTTGTGCATATAGCATAGTGTATCCAGTACAAAGCATTTTCAGAGTATTTCTGGACAGTTTTGTTTTTTTGTTGTTCTTGTCTTCGTGTGTCTTTGCAATTGTAACATAAGCTGTATCCTCCAGGATAAATAAAGTATTCTGATTCTGAATTCTAAGTCCCTGTTAATACCTGGCTTTAATGCCCATATCAGCTATGTCATTGTTCTATGTACAAGTGGTCAGAGACACATTTGAACAGGGCCTAAGGGACAGAGTTGGCCTGAACTGTTGTGCGTGTGATTATAACCATTAAAGGACATGAAAATAGTTCACTACAGACAGTTCAAAGATTGCTCAGCTTGATTACCTCAGTAAACAGGAAACACTGAGGTGTTTCCCACTCACTGAAGGTCTCTCTTGTCTTCTTATGCTCTTACTAATCTTATCATATTACACCATACCTTCTATTATTAAGATTAGGATGGATTTATACAACTCAGAACTTTACCCATCACTGATTAATAGTTTTAAAAGCCTGTTTACATGAATAGATGAAATAAAAAGATTTTTGATCGAAATTACCATATTAGCTTGTTTTATTTGAAGTTAGTTTGGTTGAAACTTCTTTAATTTCTTTAAGCCATTTTCAAAAAGCACAGAATTGCAACTGCTCATTTGTTTGTTTATTCTAGGCTTCAGGAGGAAGGAGTTCCGAGGTAAACTGGCAATCGCCATCACAGCCAACTTTGTAAATCGGAACACAACGGCGGAGGCGAAGGTGGAGGAGATTAGCGGCGTGGCCTTCATCTTCAACCAGAAATTCTTCCTGGAGCTGAAGGATGAGACGGGTATGTTCTGGTCAAGCTGGCTTTCACCTTCTTGCCAACTTGTGCTTATATCCCACACACACACACACACACACACACACACACACACACACACACACACACACACACACACACACACAGAGTCACATACGGGACAGCCACTCCTTTAT
>JBBPCX010072970.1:0-32256 GCA_037974365.1 Hydrocynus forskahlii
TGCCTCTGGACCAAGAGGTCATGGGTTCGAATCCTACCTTCAGCACACCACCACTGGGTTCCTGAGCAAGACCCTTACCCCCAAGTTGCTCCAGGGAGACAGTCCCCTGTAGTTAGGGAATGGAAGTCGCTTTGGATAAAAGCGTCTGCTAAATGCCGTAAACATTGACATATGTGTTCATTTCTGAAACAGAATGCAAATTAACACACAATACATGCCAGTAAAAATTTTTTGTCATTGCTGTATAGTAAATAGTCCACTATCCAAATAATGTCTGGTCAGTAGAAATGGAGCTATGGTGGTCCATTTCTACTGGATCAGAATCAGAATCAGAAAACTTTATTGATCCCGGAGAAAACTGCTTATGTGGTGAATGCCACAACATACAAAGACACAGAGAGACACAAGACACAGAGACACAAGAATAATGTAAAATAAAATAAAAAAGGATGAATAAAATCCAATAAAAATCTAACTAAAAACCTGTGGAGAGAAAACCACCACAATATGAATAGACTATGCTATATATGATGAGGACATAGCAGGGGGCACACAAATTGTGCAGCAGCAGTTGTGAACCTATAAAGTGCACCCAAATTGTGTGCAACTGATAAAATAGCTATTGCATGTAGGTACAGGACACGCTCATCTAAAAAGCTGGCAACTCAATGTACACTGTAAAGATTTTGATGAATATTGTAAGTTCCATGGCTGCCAAGTATAGCTTGTAACTTAAGCCTTAATCAGAACAGTGTGGACCCCTATCCTCTTCTACATTACACTCCCAATACCTTACATCACACTTGAACAGCATATCTCATAACATGTCTAGATTAAATGTCAGATATCCGATTGGCTGTGTTATAAAGTATTGGCCCATAATCACCCCATAGCCTGTGGGCTGGACCTTAGTGTGCTGTAACAACCCAAAGGCAGGATCTCGCTAATGAGAGTTATTAGGTTGTCGTAATTACAAGATATGGCTCTGGACAGCCAATTGATTTATGTGGACCAGCTAACACCATTAAACCAGAACATGTGGGTTTTCTCTGGACATGCGCGCTTATTGGTGTAATTACAGTGAACATTTCTATTAGCCAAGTGCAGTTATATTCGCTGCAGATGGCAATAGAAGGCTTGCTAATCTCTTGTCCTGAAAATGTAGTGCAACGATGGATGAAGGCCTCATCACACTAGGGATAAAGGTCAATCAGAGAATATATTGGCTGCCCTGATAATAATCTCTGTGTGGTTTAATGTGAGAAGCTTTAAGAAGACCCCTTTCTTAAGGGTATGTATTGCATTCATGTGAAAACTTCTTGTCTCCATGGTTGTTTGCTAAGCTCTGTTACGAGGCTTTGCAAGAGCCAGCCATTTTATTTATTTAATTTCCAATCAAAATGGCCATCAAGAACAAAAAACAACAGAAAAAGCAAAAAACGGATTATTGAAATTTTTGAAAATGACACCGTAACGAACACCATGTTCAAGCATAAGGGTGTCCATATGTGCACTTGTCACCAGGACACCCTAGGCAGCGGTTCAATAAATGACTTTTTGTTTTTTCATCAGACTTGCGGACGCATATATTGGACACTCAGGTGAAGAGAGGGGAAGAGCTGTTAACTGATCATCACCTGGTGGTGGGGGAGGGAACTGGTCAGACCTGGCAGGCCCAAACGTATTGTGAGGGTTTGCTCGGAATGTCTGGCAGAGTCCCCAGTCAGAAGGAGTTTCAGCTCACACCTCAACCACATCTCGGGGGAGGCAGGGGATGTTGAGTCAGAATGGGCCATATTCCGCACCTCCATTGTCGAGGCGGCTGACCGAAGCTGTGGCCGTAAGGTGGTTGGTGTCTGTCACCAGTGGTAAGGGATGCCGTCAAGCGGAAGAAGAAACGGAACACAGCTTTGGCTGTCACTGAGGCAAAAACTTGGGTGTGGGAGGAGTTCGGAGAGGCCCTAGAGAATTACTTCTGAATGGCTTTGAGGAAATTCTGGTCCGGCGTTTTAAGGAGGGGGAAGCAGTGCAGTGTCAGCACTGTATATGGTGAGGATGGGGCACTGCTGACTTCAACTCGGGACGTTGTGGGTCAGTGGAAGACCTCCTCAATCCCACCAACATGCCTCCCATTGAGGAAGCAGAGTCTGGGGCCTTGTGGGTGGATTCTCCTATCACCGGGTCTGAAGTTGCAGAGGTGGTTAAAAACCTCCTCTGCGACGAGGCCCCAGGGTTGGATGAGATCCACCCGGAGCTCCTCAAGGCTCTGGATGTTGTGGGGCTGTCCTGGTTGACAGGAATCTGCAACATCACGTGGACATCGGGGGCAGTGCCTCTGGATTGGCAGACCAGGGTGGTGCTCCCCCTCTTTAAGAAATGGGACCGGAGGGTGTGTTCCAACTATAGGGAGATCACACTTCTCAGCCTCCCTGGGAAGGTTTATTTAGGGGTCCTGGAGAGGAGGGTCCGTCGGCTGGTCAAATCTCGGATTCAGGAGAAGCAGTGTGGACCAGCTCTATACTCTTAGCAGGGTCCTGGAGGGTGCATGGGAGTTTCCCCAACCAGTCTACATGTGTTTTGTGGATCTGGAAAAAGCATTCAACCGTGTCCCATGGGAACTCCTTTGGGGAGTGCTTCGGGAGTATGGGGTGCCAGACATCTTAATAAGGGCTGTTCCCTGTACAACTGGTGCCAGAGCTTGGTCCGCATAGCCGGCAGTAAGTCGGACTCGTTCCCTGTGGGGGTTGGACTCTTTGTCACCGGTTCTGTTCATACCTTTTATTGACTGAATTTCTAGGCACAGCCAGGGTGTTGATGGGGTACGGTTTGGTGACCTCAGGATCGGGTCTCTGCTTTTTGCAGATAATGTGGTTCTGTTGGCTTCATCAGGCTGTGATCTTCAGCTCTCACTGGAACAGTTCGCAGCTGAATGTAAAGTGTCTGGGATGGGGATCAGCACCTTCATATCCAAGACTATGGTCCTCAGCCAGAAAAGGATGGAGTGCTGTCTCTGGGTGGGGGATGAGATCCTTCCCCAAGTGGAGGAGTTTAAGTATCTCAGGGTCTTGTTCACAAGTAAGGGAAGGATGGAGTGGGAGATTGACAGACGGATCGGTGCGGCATCAGCAGTGATGCAGGCGCTGTATCTGTCTGTCATGGTAAAGAAAGAGCTGAGCCGAAAGGATGCAAACGGCCAAAATGAAGCGGCCGCAGGGTGGCTGGGCTCTCCCTTAGAGATAGGGTGAGAAGCTCAGTCATGCGGGAGGAGTTCAGAGTAGAGCCACTGCTCCTCCACTTCGAGAGGAACCAGATGAGGTGGCTCAGGCATCTGGTAAGGATGCCTCCTGGACGCCTCCCTGGGGAGGTGTTCCAGGGACGTCCCACCGGGAGGAGACCCAGGACACGCTGGAAAGACTAGGTCTCTCGGTTGGCCTGGGAATGCCTCGGGATCCCCCTAGAAGAGCTGGACGAAGTGGCCAGGGAGAGGGAAGTCTGGGTTTCCCTGCTTAGGCTGCTGCCCCCGCAACCCTACTCTGGTTAAGCAGGAGAAAATTGAAATTGAAATTACACCAAAACCTCAACAATCAAATATTATTCTTTCAGCATTTTTTGTACTCTATGAAGACAGAAATATTGGGACACCTGACCATTACACCAATAGGGACATTGCACTCAAATACATAAACTTTAATATGGAGTTGTTCCCCCCTTTGCAGGTAGAACATTTCCAACAGTTCTTGGGAGGTTTTCCACAAGACTTTTTTCTGTGTGAATTTGTGCTCATTAATTCTGTAGATTATTTATTCATGCATTGATGCTGGATGAAAAGGCCTGGCTCACAATCTCCATTCCAGTTCATCCCAAAGGTGTTGGATGGGGTTGAGGTCAGGGCTCTGTGTGGGCCAGTCAAGTTCTTCCACACCGAACTCATTCGACCATGTCTTTATGGAGCTTGCTTTGTGCACTACGGCACAGTCATGCTGTAACAGAAAAGGTTCTTACCCAATCTGTGTCCAGTTGGAAGCATGGCGTTGTCCAAAATATCTTGGTATGCTGAAGCACTGAGATTGCCCTTCAGTGATTTCTGCCAATCAAAGTCCAAGAAATCTTCCTCCATATATCATATGTCAAGTTTCAGTCTTCTAATGCAGAACATTTATATTAGTAACAGATTCTTGATAGCTATACATACTTCCAGACTCACAGCGTTGAGTTGTCTTCTCACAGGACGGACAGAACGACAGATAGAAACACCTGTAGATTCTTTCAAATGTGAAGCAAGAGTGAAGCTTGATTTTCTCCTGTCTCTCAAAGATGAAAGCATTTATTGATGTTTTTATTGATGGTGATGGTTTTGGTCTACCAGGCCTTTCACAGTAGTTAGGACTCCCATTGTCTTTTAATCATTTTTGAACTTCAGTTTTGGAATTTCACATTGTTTTCAACTGACTTTTATAGAAGTGGACTGTCTTATAAATATTGCCTTATATCTGTTATCTACAGTTTTAATTTAATTGAGACATTCAGACACATGAAAGAAAGAAATGCTTTGTTTCTTTAATTCTGTAATTCTGTAATTTTTCCATTTTTTTCTGACAAAAACGTTTACTTAATGTGGTGTCTTAAATTTTACACAGTAATGTATACACATGCCAAAGATCTGTATTATCATTTTTAAAGTGTAACATATAGAAATCTGATGTGTAATCCTAGAAGGCTTTAAACAAGTCTGGTTGTTTTTATTTTCAAGTCAGCTAGGATCCTGTGGGCAATTGTAGACCCTTAAATGAGCCTTTTACTTTGGCTTTGTGTTTAATAAGGAATAGTTGCCTAAAACTAACGGTCAGAAAAGGTTCACTGAAGCAATGCCTTTGACCACCCAGTCTGGTCTCCCTATAGACAATTTCAATTGACTGCCCTATCAAAGGACCAAAGTTCGAAATAAGATTTTTGAACTTTTGAAATTCAAAGAACCACCACATGATTCTACACTAAAGGCTGGTCCTAGACCCATTTAAGAGCATTGTACAACAGTGTTAGAGTTTGAATTCTAGAGATCAAGGGTGTAAAGACACAAGGTGACATTGCACACATATTTAAATGTTGTGAATATGTTTTAACATTTTTGATTCAAATATCGATTATCATTTAACAGGGATGACTTGAAAAGAAAGGCAGGCTGAACTATCAACTCTTTTTTTTCCTCAAGTCGTTCCTCTCCCTCCCCGCTTTGATCCTTTTTCAAAGCTTTCTATCCTAGAAGGGCCTTTCTGATCAGGTCATGAACTGGTTTAGAAGGATGAGGGCTTGTTTGGAATGACTTGTAATACACAGGACAGTGAAATAAAGGAATTACTATTAAGAAAAATATATACATCAATGCAGACAAACTTTGACGAGATTTTCAGAAAGTAGATAAAAGAGAATATTCACTGAAAGGTCTGGCTAGGACATGCCTTTGCTAGGGCACTCCTTTTTTTGACGGGGGGTTGCTTTCCATCTTCCATCTTTGATCTAAATAATGAAAGCATTGCATGTTGCCTGCAAGTTGGCTGTAAGCTGCCGTCTTCATCTTTGTAGTAAAGAGAGAAGCCAGTAGCACTGGGATAAGATACACATTGGCAAACTGCTGGAGGCCTGGCAGGACATATAGAGTACAAGATGGTACTATTTGGTGCCTGTTAAAAGTTTGGGACCAGTTTATAACATGTTCAGTACATGAGTGCGATTTCTTTGCCACTTCACATTTTAGAGATTAGCATGTTTTGATTTCATTTTCTTTCTTTTTTTTTTTTTTTTTTTTAGGAAAATGATATTTGATATCCAGACGACTATATCTCCTCTATACATCATAACTATACACAACCGAATGAGCTACAGTTGCATGGAAAAGTTTACATGTTTTGCTGAAGTAAAAATAACACACCCCTACAGAGAACACACTTTTATAGTGCAAATTATCTGCACAACTTCTGCTTATTTGCTAAATTTATTTGATAAAATAAATACTTTTGCACAGGCTGCACTTTATTATTAATTCAAATGAACAGTAAAAACATAAAAATGAACAGAAATGTGTTCTCTCTGTATATGATGAGTACGTATTTGCCTCTGTATAAACAATCTTGGACATTTGCATAATGCTACTTTCTGCTAGCACCCCTAATGAATTGTAGTAGTACTTTAGCGAAAAGCTAATAGCATTGCACATCTAAAGTGTGTGAAATATGTTACATGGGTTATCTGAAGACATATTAATGAGTATTTTACCTTGTGCATAGCATTTTTAGAGTGTCTTCTTCAGTAAAGAGTCCTGGCAGAGAGCAGCAGATGTTTACTGTCTAACAGAGGCCGGCTATTTCCTCCAGAAGGCCTAGAGAAACGTTTCCTATCACAAAACCGGTCCCAGACATTGGAAATCAAAATGTCGATTCCTCTGTCAATTCCTAATTATGTTGGTAGTTAATCTGACAAGGTAAGACCTCAGACCAGTGCCTAAGTGCTTAACCTGAAGGCTTAAACCCACGACCAGTGGGAGAACTTTCATAGCTCTATTTATGTGCCAGCTGGTGGGCTGGGTGTTAGGGAGTTACCCCTGCAATCAGAAGGTCCAGGGTCTGAATCCCAGGACTGCAAGTGGCACCACTGAGAAACCCTTGTATAATGTACTGTCTCCACACACTGCTCCCCGGGCGCTGTGTTCCTGGCTGCCCGCTGCTTCACTAGGTGAATGGGTTAAATGTCGAAAATAATTTCATGCTGTTCACACTGTGTGGCTACTTTACACCTACATACCACAAAAACTAAATTCTTATTGATTAATTTTACATTGAGGGATTGTTTCCAAGCAGTTAAAAAAGAGCAGGACTGCAGAACCTGCTTAGTTTAAATACAAATAAGTTTCTATTAAAATAAGCTAAAAAGAACATATCATGTGTCATGTATCTTGCCCAAGACACAATCAGTCTGTTTTGGCCAGGTGTTTAATTTGGGAAATGGCTTTTTCACCAACCTTTGATAAGTAGTTCCTGTCTGCAATGTTTTAATAAAACGGGATACAATGTAAGTGTCTAGTGACAAGTCTTGTAATGTTTGGGGTCCTTTTATTTCAGATGTTGAGAATATATTTAGGGGAGGTTCCCCTAAAATGTGCACTAATACCATGTGTAGCTATTTGCTCCCCATTTGATTAATCCATCTATTTTTTATCTCTACATTCTACTGTAGCAGAATCTGACTGCTGGGATTTTATTTTTATGATTGTTCTTTTTTGTAGATTACTGCTTGTTACACATTCTCTTTTTATTATGTTTATTTTGTGTTTTGTTGTACTCACTGTAAAAATCACCAGAAAAAAAGATACATAGATAGACAGATGGATAGACAGACAGATAGACAGATAGATAGATAGACAGATATGTAGATAAACAAACCAACAAACAAGCAAACAAATAAATTAATGCCGTGTGATATGATGAAAGGAAGTATGTAGCTTTTTATTTTCAGATTTGGGACAAGTTAATTTCTTTCCTTGAAATAATGATTTATTGATACAACATTTATGCAAAGTAAAAAATTATCTTTTTTATAATCCTGCTGATTTTTATTTAAATCATATCTGCAAACTTTTAATGGGTAGTGTGTGTTGAGACAGTTTTGCTACAATGGGACACACAAATGAATGTCCCTTAGGGATGCAGGCATTTCAGTAGCAGTTAATAATGAGTACACAGTAACAAAATCTTCACAAAGTAAGTTTGAAGTTGTTAAGCTGGAACAGCCACTGTCATGAGTTGATATGTTGCTCCGTTCCTAACCAGTACACTTTGGTACTCTGGTCATTTTTAAATAATGGTGAGCATGTGCATCTAATCTTGGCCAAATTATAATGCTTCTATTGTAGGCTGCTTCTTGGTCTTGGGAGGAACCAGAGTACTGAGACTTTTGTGTTATTTTCATGTGTAAATCAGATGCATTCTGCACATCAGTTTGGTCAAAAACTGAAGTACAAGCCCTAATGCGTAGGTAATGGGCCTTATACATGTTACAAATAGGCTTATACCTTTGAGAGAGGGAGGCACAAAATGTGTGAGGATACCACAGTGTCCAGTTTGTGTGATTAGTTTTGCACTCTGCCCACAATATGACATACAGATGGCCCTAAGTGTAGCTCTGCAGCTCAGTCATATGAAGTTTTTAATTTTCCTAATATATTGTTCTTTGTACAAAATGTATCATGTCATAAAAACAAAAAAAAACCCAAAAAATCTTAAATGCTGACTTCCAGGCAGTGCAAATGTGCTGCTCTTCTTCTCTTCTCTAAACTGTTACCTCATAGGATGCAGTTACCTGAAATGGTTTAAAATAAATTGTCTGGTGCCTGAGACATTCTCATAAGGTTTAAAAAAATTTCGGCTTGGTGAGGTGCATGTTGGGTTTCGTAATCTGACCGAGTCCCTGAAGAAAACTTACTTTTTCAGATTTTCCACTGTTTCACCATTTCAGCATTTCACTCTAAAGATTTATGAAAGTTTCTGGTCACTTTGGATAGTACTAGTTATAAATTTGGGATATTTGTGTTTTGTAGTCATTGTGAATTAGTCTCGCTACAATGTCTCATGTCACATCAAATCACTTTGTTAGGTGGAATTCTTAAAAGAACAGTAAAAATAAAAAATAAGGTTGAGCAGAGAGAGAGAGAGAGAGAGAGAGAGAGAGAGAGAGAAATGTTATTATTATAATGGAGAAACTGAAGTCAGTGGAACCAATTGCTACCCACCTCTGCATTACATTGAATACTCACTGTCACATTGAGACTACTGGAAAATTAAGGTACTGAAAAGGTTTTTTGGAGTGATGCCATATAAGAACCACTTTTGGTTCCTAAAAGGACTCATCAATTATTTTTTAGTTGTACATGCAAGTGTGACGAACCTTACTAAAGTTATAAAGACCTTTTGTCTTTGTAACCGAATGTCCCAGTCAAGAACTATTCAGAAATTTTGCAGATTTAAAAGCAGGGATGCAGATGACTCTTTTGAGATGGCAATTATTTTTGAAAACATTGAGTGATGGAGGAAATCACTGCGTGTCACAACCCCATTAATCAATAGGAGTGTCAGTGACATTAGCAGGGCCAAGAAAAAACAATGTAATGGCTTCCATGGAATAATAAAGATGACAAATAACCCTATCTGGTCAGTTCCTAGTGACATCTGTTCAGAGCTTTCTTCATGCTGGACGTGATAATAGTATGTGAGTCATACAAAGAAGCGAATTAGAAGGTTCACGTCATTGAGTGTCTGGATACACAAGTATCGAAACCAAACTTGTGTTTCCTCAAACAATTCCAGTCCTCTTTCTCAGTCCTCAATTTACTGTCACTAATAATCCGCCTCAGTTGGGGTGAATTTAATGCTCCTACTTCTTTGTTTCATTTAACTTTCTCGTCTGAAGTCGTCACTGTGTTGTTCATCATTCGCACCCAGGTGAGTCTGTGCTCTCATTTCACCTATATAAATTAAGGATGTTTCTGAAAGGGGTCCCTATTGCGTCGACTTTTTATCTCAAAAATCTCTTCCATTTGAGTTACAAGGTCTCTAAAAGAACATTGCATCAAAAATGTCTTTGATCAACTACCCCAGTCTCTCAAAAATAGAGTAAAGAGTCTATCCATTAATTAACTACATTTAGAAAACAGAAACCGTAAAAAAAAAAAAAGGAAAAAAAAACAAAACCTACATACTTGAAAATGCCCACACTCACTATCAGGGCAATAATTAAGATGTTAAAAAAGAGCCAGGGCTGTGGTGAACCTGTCAGGAAGTGGAGACATTTTTACCCCCATGCATAATAAGGAAGATGGTTAGATGCTAAAAGGGTTGGCGGGTTCTCAGACATCTTCAAGGATCTTCAAGTTGAGATTTGCTAAAGCATTTTAGAATGCTCAAAGAAAACAAACATGCAAACAACAAAAAAGAACAAACATTTGGAGGTCATGATGTAAAACTGATTTTTCTTTCATCTGACCATTAGGATAAACATCTGGAGTCTGCTCGACAATACTGGAAACTGACTGTATCTGTCTATCTATCTATCTATCTATCTGTCTGTCTGTCTGTCTGTCTGTCGCTCTGTCTGTCTAGCTGTCTATCTGTCTATCAATCTATCTGTCTGTCTGTCATCCATCATTACAGTGAGCTTATGAGCATTTTAACCTGTAGAATAATGAGTGTCCATTTGGAAGTCATGATGTAAAACATATTTTTCTTTCATCTGACCATTACATTTATCCAAAGCGACTTCCATTCCCTAACTACATGGAGCAACTTGGGGTTAAGGGTCTTGCTCAGGAACCCAGTGGACGTGTGCTGAAGGTAAGATTCAAACCCATGACCTCTTGGTCCAGAGCCAAGTATCTTACACACTAGGTCACCACAACCACCTACCTACCTACCTACCTACCTACCTACCTATCTATCTATCTATCTATCTATCTATCTATCTATCTGTCTATCTATCTATCTATCTATCTATCTATCTATCTATCTATCTATCTATCTATCTATCTATCTATCTAATCCATCCATCCATCCTTCCATCCTTCCATCCATCCATCTACCTACCTACCAATCTATCTATCTATCTGCCCATCTGTCATCTATCATTACAGTGAGTTTATGAGCATTTTAATCTGTTGAGTAATGAGTGTCCCATACTGCCTACATGACAATGGCTACATTAGAGAATGTTTCAGAAGTAAACACAAATGGCCTTACAAACGGCAACAAATGTCCTAAGAAACCATTTTATGATGTTTCTTTGTTTCAGATCTGTGAGCCATGCACATCTTTTAACTCCTGTTGGCAATTAATTAAGTCTATTAATTAGAAATTTCTAGTGGAGACTCCATTTGCAAACCTTCGCGGCACATTCGCCAATTACTCCAGCATGCAGTTGGGTCAGTTGGGGAAGTACGGCTTATTGAACAGTTGTCATAGTCCTTTTTTAGCCTATTGATGTTTAATTCTCACTCATTAGGCTTGTCTGCTGTATCAGAAGGCCTGGGCTGAGAGCTGTATATCTGTAAGCCTGTGTCTGCTGCCACCGCCATCGCCGTCATTCATTAGAGTGGCGCACAATGAGAGCCAACAGATGAAAGGAACCAATTAATGCAGGAATAAAATTAAAAGCGGAAGGTTTCATCTTGCACAGCGGGCAGCCTGCTTCCAAGAATCAGCACTTTCTATCAGAAACGCCGTCTAGCTGTCAAAACCCCTGACAATCGCACAAACAAACAAATCCTTGCCGCTCCTTTCTCCCTCCAACACCTAATGCATTCGGACGATCAAGGTGATTACAGAAGCTTTGAACAGTGGATGTTCTGACAACCACAAACTCTTTGTAAGATGGTTGATTTTTTTCCTTCTGTGGAAGTTCAAGGTCTCGCGTCATAAATATTGTTCAATTTGAAAATTGAACAATATACGCCTTAGTATTGAAAGACAGCCCAAATGTCTGAAACAGTTAGCAACAGTAAATATCCTTGCAAAGAAAGACTTGAGCAAACCATCTTTTGTGTATTTTCGAACAAAAAGATTTTGTGAGATTTCGTTGATGGATTACAATTCAGATTTATTTTGTGAAAAAAGCCCACATTACTGACAGTATGCAGTTTGTGCTGGTAAGGGTGTCCAGTTTAATGGGTTATCAAGTAAGAACATTCCTGCAAATGAACAATGTTAATTTAGCAACTTTAGCATTTTACATGCCCAGTGTAATATAAACCCCTGTTTTTTCCTCATGTCTTTTCATATGGTTTTCTCAATATATTTACATTATTATGATGTGAATATAGTACATAGTACTATAAATAATTTGAACCTGTTCACTCTGCAGAGCAAATCAGATTACTTTCTTAAATCTGATTTTTAGACTCAAATGTTCAGATGTCAGTGACCCAATCTGATTTGCATCGTCAGAGTGGGGATCCATTTGACCCGTTAGGTCAAACTAGCCAAAAGAACAATTATGTTAGTAACCAGCACATGAGCAAACATTACATTAGAAGCAAACATTATAACATTAGAATAGGATGAACCAAGAACATTAGCTGGAAGGATAATAGACTCTACCATCAATATTCAGAGAAACGCAAGGCGTTTACCTAAATGTGTGTGTGTGTGTGTGTGTGTGTGTGTTGAAAGCTCCCAGTTTAAGTTATAATGTGTGAGGCAGTACCAAATATGTAAACACACATTCTGATGTCAAGAAAGAAAAAGAACACCTGAAATCCTATATGATAGGCAAAAATCAGACATCTCTCTGTCCAGAGATTTGTGTTATTCAGACTGCTAAATTTGTTGGTTTCCATTCAAATCAGAAATGCCAAAAATCATTCCTTTGTCACATTTATGCAAGGTTTACTTTAATCCAGAATTTGAGATATAGTAAGTTGCTTTTTTCATCTGGGAGAAATGAGTTTCTGTTTGTTGGATGGGTGTCTCTGAAAAAAATAACAGTAGTTATTTGCCAAGTCGGCTCCAAAAATATGATGAGCTTTTCACAGATGTTATAGGGTGCATAGTAATCAAGTCCATATTTACTGTGCTTAATCGGATAAGATTATATTTTTGCATTTTCCCCCAAGGTAGGGGGGGCACCTGGTGGCCTAATGTTAGGGAGTTGCCCCTGTGATCGGAAGGTTGTGGGTTCGAATCCCAGGACAGCAGTGGCATCACTGAGGTATCCTTGAGCAAGGTACATTCCCCACACACTGCTCCCTGGATGCCTTGTTGCTGGCTATCCACTGCTTCACACGGTGAATGGATTAAATGCAGAGAAAGAATTTCACATTGTTCACACTGAGTGCTGTGGTGTGTTCACTTGTGACAAATGGACACTTCACACTTTACAGTTCCACTCATTAGCTAGGACTCCTCAAATCACACAAAGCTGGATGGGTAAAAGATATTGCATGCTTCCAATAAGTCATGTGAAGCGCCAACACAACTCAATACGCTTGAAAAGAGCAGTAACTGCCAATTCTGTTACAAATGCTAACAGACAGCTGTGTTGGTTGATGAGTGGAGAGGGAGGGTTCTCTTACCCACACAGAGAGAAGAAGATCAATTGAACTCTCTAGGACTCCTTGCTACAGACCTGCGGCGTCTTCAGGGCTTGAACTCATAACCTCACGATGAGAAGGAAACTCCTCTAAATGCAAATGAGGCATACAGCCGCGACCACCCCTTTGATGTTATGGCCACTATGGTACAAATCTAAACTGCACCTTCTCACTGTTTAATGCCAAAATAGAGTTTTCAACAGAGCAGAATCTTACTAGACCTTTCAGACAGACAGCACTACAAAGGAACAAGATATTCTACTATTAACAATCTATTGTTAAGGCTGATGCACATATACACATGTTCATTCATGCACCAGTTCTGTAACTAGATAATATAGTTGAGCATACATTTTCTCTAGCAGTAATGACCTTTTCAAAAAAGCGTTAAAGACATACTGATTATGACCTATCCATTGTAGTGTATGTGCATCCACACACTTGCATACCCTCTTCTTTGTATTTTTAGCATGTTGGTACAGATGGTACTTCAGAAGATAGTAGAAGTTTTAGTGAACCATGGTTCATATTTAAGCCTTAAATCAGAACATGACAGATAGGAACTTTCATAAGTGAATTCTCTAACTTAATTTAACCAGATAAGAGTTGAAGATACAATTTCTAATAATAACCTTTTCAAGAAAGCCTTGAACATGTCCTGGTCATGACCTAGTCATTTTAGTATATATGACCGTCCACACATACATATGAGTGTCTTCTGCTATGTGTTCGCTTGCAATGTACTTTGCTCTGATATCATTAAAGCAAATAATAAGGCACACTGTTCCCATGGCTCCTTGCACATTTCCACAGCTTAAATATCATTTTGCATGACAGTCTGTAACTTGAATTACATTAGTAGTAGCCTGATATCTCGGTCCTCGCTGAAATGAACTATTCTTCTGTATTTTTAGCATATCGAGGCAGAGTGAGGATATTTTGAGAGAATTGATGGATGATCCAGGTCCCAGTTTATTTTAAAGAGTCTTACATCAGAACAAGGCATAGATAGAAGCTTATGTAAGGGCCAGTAAGATTCCATTGATTCATGCAATCATTCTCTAACTTTGGTTAACCCAGGAAAGTTAGCTGAGAACACACTGACAGTGATAACCTTTTCAAGGAAGTACTGAATGCATTCTGGTCTTGACCTACCCATTTTAGCATATAAGCCCACCCTCACACATACAGTATAAATGCATAGTGTTGTAACTGGTAGTCTCCCAGTGTATGCATTCTTTTTCATTGTTCTTTGAACTGACTTTGTCAAAACCTAGATTGTGCCATAGTGTTGTAAAACCTCTACAGCTTTAATGTGACATGTTTGGAATGACAAGCTGGAGCTCAAATACTCTTAGTAGTTGGCAGATGTCTTTATCCTATTTTTTTAATGAAACTTAGTGGAATTTTGGAACTGTTCCAACGCCAAAACGTCCGTTATGATCCTTGGTTGTGTGCTTGTATATTACTTCGTGATCAGTTGATCAAAGGCTGAGTGTTGATCATTCAAAAATGAAATGTAATGTGTGGGGAGAGAGAAGAATGGTCAAGGTACCTTTAAAATGTACGTTGGAGGGAGAGTCTGTGACATCATGGATAAGGGTACCAGGTAATCCAAAAGCAAAGAAACAACCACGGCACAAAACACCCTCTCATAAATAAACTTCACTAAAGCCTACAGTGCTTGACAAAAGTCTTGTCACTTAACCAAGTTGTAGGAACAACAAATAATAACTTGACTCGTAGTTAATCAGTTGGAATCAGAAATGGCTTATAAGAAAGGCAAAGCCCTCTAGATTATACTTATTTTTCCAAAATAAAGTACAAACATGCTGCAATAACATCAGAACGTAAAGTCATGGTGCCTTGGAAAAAAGAATTAATAACGTGTATGACTTCCGTGAGCTTGTTGGACCGCATCCATACATCTTGGCAATGACTGAAATAACTTGTTGATGAAGTCATCTGGAATGGCAAAGAAAGCAGTCTTGCAGGACTCCCAGAGTTTGTCAAGATTCTTTGGTTTCATCTTCCAAGCCTCTTCCTTCATCTTACCCCAGACATGCTCAATAATGCAGGTGTTATGGACTTTAACAAGTTCATAAAATGCTAAAGCGCTGGACTCTGAATCAGAAGATTACGGTTCTGAGAAGACTTTTCTTTTTTTAACACATAAAGCCAAAGTTTCGGTGTCTCCAAACACTGGTTTTATTGCAACCACACAATCACAATGTGCACTTTCTCATACAAATGCATATAATTTCTTTTGTTATATCTTTTTGGTGAAGAGTGCTATTATCACACAGCAAGAAGGCCCTTGGTTCAATTCCTGATTGAAGCAGTTGAGGATCCTTACTGTGGTGTTTGCCTGTTTTCCCTGTGTCTATCTGGGTTTCTGCCATTAGCTTCGGTTTCTTCCCACAGTATAAAGACATGCATGTCAGGTGAATCGAAAAGGCTAAATTACCCCTAGGTTAAAGTCTGTGCATGACTGCCTTTGTCTGTGAGTCTTCCCTGTGATGGACTGATGACCTGCACAGGATGTTTCTCAGCCTTTTGCTCTCTAATCGCTGGGATAGGCTCCAGCATCCCCTGCGAACTTGGTTAAGAATAAGCAGTTCTGATGATAGATAGATGGTGGTGCGGTGCTTTGTATAGAGGTGTACATAGGGGTATTCCTCAGAAGGCAGCAAAACAACTGGGAGGCATTCAAGGTTCTGACCAGCCCCACACTCTTCAGTTAACAGTCTTGGCATTGTTAAAGTAACATGAGCTTTGTTAGACTTTTTGAAACTTGTGAGAGCTTTGTGAAAAGTAAGGGGCGAGTGCCTTCTCTTTTGACAATGTTTCTCCTGTTTTTGTGCAGGGAGCTAGGGTAGATCTTGTATCTTTGTTTCTTTTCATTTTTCAGGTTTAGTTAGTAGCAGTTGTTAGTTGTTTGGTTTATTATTGTGGCACAGGCTCATCTGAAGCTAGACTTTCCCAACTGTGTCGCCTAATGTCTTGCTACTGAAACTGAAGAAAATAACCAAACCTGAGTTGGTTTATCTTTGAAACTGTGTCTGGGTCTGGGTCTGATCCTAGAACAGGTCATAACAGAATCAGAGAGAGACATCAAAACAAGCCAGTACCTTTTATATGGGCCAGATTGGTGTTATTCTTCCATTTTCTTGCATTTGTTATCTTTATATATTCAACTTTATTTAACTGGATATGCTAATAAACTGATACCTGAATGGACACACAGCCATTTGCCAAAGGATGGATGTCCTTGGTCAAATTAATGAAGAGAAGTGCATATCCTCTACATAGATTTGGATACTCAAACCTCTGCATACACCTGTAGATGCCCTTCCACACAAACCCATATGCATGACTTGGTTGTTAAGAGTCTTCCAGAGTGCATCCAATGGCATATTAGTGTAAATTGGGGCACTCTTACCCAACAAGTAAGATGCCCCTCCCTTCTACTTCTTTTTCTGTCGGTTTAGGTTTAGTGGTGTTCTTGGTCAAAGTGGAATACACATTAAATGGAAGAGGTCTGAATTTCATTTTAAAATGTAAGATTTTTGAAAATTTGAAAATTTCCATGGCTAGAAATTATTTAATACATAGTGTCATGTCCTGTCATCGGCCACTAGAGGCCGCCTGAGTTTGGGTTTGGGGCTTTTATTTTGATATGGAGCACACTGGCCTTAGATTTCTTTATATTGCGTGTTTCAGCTGGCCGGTGTGCTCATAGAAGAGAGATTTATGTTCTTATTGGTTTGTGGGGTTTCAGTTGTGTTATTTAAGTTTGTTAGGGGTGGCCCTTAGTGTCTGCCTACCGTCACTCTAAGCCTAGTTAGGATTGCTCCTGTTTGCTTTTTGTTTAGAGTTCTGTTAGGCCCTCATGCCTGTAATTTTTTTTTTACATAAAGATTATTGAAAATGGAAATCTGCGAATGCACCTGCATTATGTACCTGGAGAAGGAGGAGCACTGTGACACATAGATTACCTTTGGCAAAACTTGCCAAATAGATGTAAATAGATGTCAGAAACAAATGAAAACAGAAACAAATGGTGCTTTGCAAGACATTAATACCAAACTGAAAAATGTAATCATGCCATTGTGGTTGTTGATGTTATTTTTTGCATTCATTGACTATTACCTATCTGATAAAAAGCAGATAATTATTTAAACTCATATTATTAAGATCATGAACTTTGAGATCTGAGTGTTGTTACTGTATTGTGGCTAACCAAAGTCATCACAGTCTTTGCCATTTACGTCCTCCAGTCACTATTTAGTGCATCCGTGAATATATATTTGAGTTTGAAGCTTACGAAAAAAAGGACATGATGTGCATTCAGGACAAGGAATTCTCAGTAGCTCCACAGAGTAAATGGTGTTGACTGTTTACCCATTTCCAAAGTCAATTTCAGCTTTGGAACCCAATTTTCTTTGGAAATGGGAGAAAGTTGTTGTCCTCTACTTGCTGTACCTTATTTCACGCATTGTGCTTTGAGGTACACAACTTTGGAGGTTTAGTGCACTGTTTTGTTTTGTTTTTTTATTGCTGGTTCACACTGCATTTTTCTGGATGCCACCTCTGGCTGCACATATTCCTGTTTGTTAAGTGACAGTAATATTCTAACTGTCAGTCATTTGTGCTTGTCTGAGTCTTGGCCCTAACTTCGGGAGATCGAGAGTTCCTCATGATGTCAAACTCTAATTTTCTTGGGAGTCCAAGAAACCATAATTGGCCTCACTCTGTCTTTGGATGGGTAGGATGGCCCTCCCTCTTCCCCGATCACTCAGCACAATGCTAGCCAGCAAAATGGCTAAAGATGTGCCTTTGGGATGTGTACATGTGAGTCTTAATCCTCCCACAGAATAGAGGGTGTTGTTCTGTTTCCTGCAGCTGTTAGCTGATGGAACAGAATTGTGACCCTGAGGAAGCCTGTACCAGCTTTTATCCTGGTGGTAGTCTAGGTAGCAGGTAGAAATGAACGTGGCTGAACTGGGGAGAAATATGAGCAAAAAACGTGTGCTAGCGATAAGCAGAAGGTTCTGTCATTTGTTAGCAATTTCTCATGCTAATATTTATCAACAACTGCAACCATCACTAAAGGCCTGTCTTCCTATAGATCTGGCTGGTCAGCACAGAAAAAATGCTGGTGCCTGAGGCTGCTGGACAGAAATTCATCCAATGTGAACCCATTAAAGCAGCACAGAGAGCAAACATTTTTGACATAGTTATTATGAATAAAATGTTTCAAGAGTGAGAAGGATTGGTGGAGAGAGAAGGATTGGTGGAACATTGAATTTGGGTGCAATACTGGACTATGCCGGTTGGGGGTTCTGAAGTCTGTATTTGAAAGCTGTGAAGCTGAAAAATGAGACAGACATTTGCTTAAGAATCAGGGTGTCTTCATCTTTTGTGTCTCACGCTGGTCACAATATGTTGATTGAGATGCAATTATTTTTTTATAGTAGTCACATTGCAAAGGGAAGGTAGAATGTGGTGAATGACGACAAAAGTAGAGGTGAGTTAAACAAGTTGGAAAATCACACCCAGTATTCAAATATTTCATGCTAGGAGACAAAGGAAAGATGCAAGTTTTACTGAAAAAGTCGTCATGTCAAGTCAAGTAGGTTTATTGTAATTTCTGCCATATATACAGTACACAGTGAAATGAAGCAATGGTTATGGATCTGTTCATGCATGCCTTTTAAAATTGTGAATATAACACATTTGAATAAATTTACCTAAACTTACCTTTTTTTTATTAAAATGTAAGTTAATGTGAACATTGTTTCATTTTGAGTCTTTTTGGACCAGTTGCATTGGTCTGTTTGACATGAAAATTTAACGTTGTTGCAAAGAAAATCATCAGTTTTCAAATTTTGCAAAAAACAATGACAATGAAATGGAAATGCTGTTTTGTTCTGACTGGACTAGTAGTGTAAGGTTGGGGTTGGAACGCAAGAGCAGAAACATTAAAATGCTAGTTCTGCGCAGAGTGAACAGACTTTACTTTGAATCTAACCCTTATTGAAAGTACAAGCAATTTCTTACAGCACTATGTTGTTAATAATACATGTGCTATTGCATTGAAATAGACAAACAATAGTAATGGCCTTCAACTTCTTAAGGGGTAAAGTTTGCTGCTCCTTTTTTGAGATACGATGTTTTGGTACAACAGCGACGAAACACTTTCACAGGAATCATTTTAATTACCGCTTCCCCCTTCCACGGCCGTCGCCAACTCCCGCTGTTCGCAGCCACAGTCCTGTTGTCTCGTTAGCAGGGCTTCTCGGAGCGCAGAGCAGGTTGGACACGCAGAGGTGGCTCTGCCTTCGTTAGGAGCCGAGACTCTGCTCCTTTCCAACTGTCTGCAGTTCACAGGGGAGCTGAAACAAAGGAGAGGTTTTCATTCCTGGTCCGGGGACTGTAAGAAAAGAGAAAGAGAGAGAGAGATGATTAGCTTGTGGACTGTTCATTAGAGAAGATGTGCCCTCTTGGTCCACACAGACAACCCCCCTGGAATTCTGGGTTAGAGGCGGATTCGCCCAGCTACCCGACTGATTCCATGAAGCACAGAAACGAGTTAGAATAGTGAACGAGTGTCCTATACATTTGGGCACTTCAGGCTTTAATTGTACTGCCATCATCATCATCATTATGCTTATTACATTCATGTACCTTCTGAAAGGGAATTTCACCAGTTTACAAAATATGTGCACAATCAAACCATTAAGATGTAAACACAGTCAAATTCACAGGTAAATGCTCCATTCTTATAAAGTTAGAATTTTTCATAGTGGTTCTGGTTGGAAGCGGACACCAAAAGACACCTCTAGATGCTACCTCAGGTTATTAAATGATATGGTTACAAACACATGATAAAAACATATTTCAAACATTGAAATAAGATTTTGACCTAAAATGTATTTTTTAAAACCATTGTAGGGCACCAATCTATCCATCCATCTATCCATTATCTGAGCCACTTATCCATAACATGGGGGTGCTGGAGCCAATCCTAGCTATCACTGGGTGAAAGGCGCAGAAACACCCTGTGCAGGTCCACCGTCCATACAGTAAGACAAAATAGTCTCCAAAAATATAATTTGTAGAATTTTTAAGATTATAAACATGAAATATTACAAATCAAAAGACAAAAGTAGGTGCACTGGTCATGTTGGATAATCAAGCCATAAAGTACAAGGCTGTATTTGTGTTGTAGACATTGCGACCCCTGGTCCATATCAGCTCCACAGTAAGGATATCAGGGTTGCGTGAGTGCATAATTTCACATCAAACAGAATAACTTTTTATTTTTTCACAAATAACTACCCATTTAGCCTATGGACGTTTAAGCTTGTCCTTTCACACTGAAGTCATGAGGTGGGTTTCATCCCTAATTGCTTTGTGAATAAGTCGCAAAAGAGAGCAGACAGAACAGAGATCATTTACGTATACCAGCCATAAATTCACAGGACTGAAAACAACTTGTTTAGTTTTAATGTATAAATAGAGGTTAGAAAATGGTCATGAAACAATGATTCATAATGGTAAAAATTTACCAAAAACATAAGAATAGTAAGTGTGGTGGTTGGTAGCAATGACACTGTGTGTCCTTGTTAAGTTGTGATCCTGCCAATAATCAGCCTATTTATGAAACACTTTTGAAAATGAGGAGCCAGTCAGAACAGAGGTTACTTCTCACACTTAAAATGGCTTGTTTAATTGTAAGAGGTGAGAGGCTGGAAAACACATGTTAAAATGAAATATGACAATCATCCTAATTGGAATGAAGTAAAAAATAAGAAAAATGCAGACCTATGAGTGTTCCCGTCAGAAGAAGCTACTGGTTGGAAGGCCCCTTTAATAGGGAGAATGGAAAAGAAGGGTTGGGCTGCAGCTTTCAAGTAGGGCTCCGAAACCGAAGAAAGAAAGACAAGGAAAGAGAAGCTCTGCCAATCATAAATAAACGAGAATGTAGCACAGAACTGTGTGACATGCTTTAGGGGATAAAACAGCACCAGCTACGTATAGCTGGGCAGTGATGTATGTTGTCGAGGGTCACAAAGTTCAAGTCCCAGGGCAGAATGATGTATTGTTTTGAGTTGAGGTCAGCAGGGGATTGGGCACATCATTGTAAATGATAATCACAATAATTAAATGGAGAAGATGTGGCCTGGAGAGGTGAGTTGTTAGAATGAATTATAAAAAGTGAAGCTTCTTGATTGCCAGGCTCCAGCATGGAGTAATCCAGGCCAGTGCTAACTTTGAACTCCTTACCTCCCATGTTCTCATATATAACATCCAGTGTATCAGAATCAAAAACAGAAAACGTTATTGATCCCAGAGAAAACTGCATCTGTAATGACTGCAAAGACACAGAGACGCAGAGACAAGAACAATATAAAATATAGTTTGAATTAATCGAAATATAAATCTGTAGCAAACAACCTCAGGCTGAAAATACACTGTGTTATATACACAAATGAGTGTAAAGAGATCAGTAGTATATAAGTAATACTGACATAGTGATATTGCACATGTAAGACTGTTGCATGTAGTGAAGTGATTCAGCACCCATTTAGAAAAAACATAACATGATACTGCACATAGTATGACAACTGCACATAATGATAATGTTTAAACACCCAGTAAGAACCCTGGACTATATTGCACATGGTATATATAACACAAGCTCTTCCATGTTGCACATTTGTTCATAGCAACTGAATTTTATTCATTTTAATACATTTGTAGCCATACAGAAATAAAAGCCATATTTTTTAATAATGCTGATCAAGACAAATTTAGTCCCAATTACCACGATTTATAACAGTTTATGAACTTCACAGTTATCTACATAAAAAAAAACATCAAATCAGCCACTTTTGTCACACCAGTGCATCCCTGGTAGCAACTCTAAACAAAGATTAATCCTCATACTAATTACACTGAATGGAATTTTTAAGTCTCGGTGAAGCTTGTGGCAAAATTGGATGCATTCACCTTGGCATGACTAAAAGAAAACCTTAGAAATATATGAAAATGCTCATTCTTAAATCTGACATGATGTACCCCCAAATTATAAAATAAGAAAAGAGTGATAGGAAAAGACAGTAAAATCTCATACATAATGTTAAGAAAATGAAGAAAAATGGAGAAAAAAAAACCTCGTAATCATGTCTGCATGACCACACATTACCTCAAGAATCAAAGACCATTTGTAACACATGTTAAAATGAAATATGACTGTAATATTAAGGGGAATAAAGCAAAAAATAAGAAAAATGTAGAACCTGTGAGTGTTCCAGTCAGAAGAAGCTACTGCCTGGAAGGCCCTTTAAAAGAGAGAATGAAAAAGAAGGGTTGGGCTGCAGCTTTCAAACAGGGCTCCAAAGAGAAGCTCTGCCAATCATAAATAAACGAGAATGTAGCACAGAACTGTGTGACATGCTTTAGGGGATAAAACAGCACCAGCTAAGTATAGCTGGGCAGTGACGTGTGTTGTCGAGGGTCACAAAGTTGGGCAGAACTCTAAACAAAGATTATTACTTTTTCTAATTGGGTGGTGGTAGCTCAGTGGGTCGGATACTTGCCTCTGGACCAAGAGATCATGGGTTCGAATCCTACCTTCAGCATACCACCACTGGGTTCCTGAGCAAGACCCTTAAACCCAAGTTGCTCCAGGGAGAGCGCCCCCTGTAGTTAGGGAATGGAAGTACATGTAATTATGTTGAATGGAATCTGTAAAGCTTATTGTAAAATTGGATGCATTCACCATGGCACAACCAAAAGAAAACTTTAGAAATGCATGAAAATTTAAATACGACATGATATACCTCAAAATATAAAATAAGAAAACCGTGATAAAGAGTTTTAAAAAAAGACCGTAAAATCTCATACATCATTTTATTAAGAGAATGGATAAAAATGGAGAAAAGAAAAAAAAAACCTATCATATCCGCATGACCACACATAACCTCAAGAATCAAGAACCATTTGTAAACTGCACAAACTGTGCACTCGACTGCTAATTTACTTTTACATAAGAAAGCACTTACAATGCAGATGACTGGTTTACAGGCACAGTTGGATTGGTTAGGTTCAGTCAACAAAGATGATGCTTCGTGGGTACCACACATTCATCCTAATGACATCCTCAACCATCATTTGTAGTCAAGTCACTTTGCTGTGTCTGTTGGGTCGCAGCAAGTTTGGAGATGGGCATAAGCTTGTTTAAAAAAACAGTGTAAAGTGGCCATTTTTGTCACAGGTGAACACACCACAGCATAAGTGTGAACAAGTCTGCATTTAACCCATTCACCAAATGAAGCAGCGGGCAGCCAGTTAAACAGCATCCGTGGAGCAGTGTGTTGGGACGGTACCTTGCTCAAGGGTACCTCAGTGGTGCCACCAGCAATTCTGGGATTTGAACCCACAACCTTCTGATCACAGGGGCAACTCCCTGTGGAGTGATCCAGTGATTAATGCTGTCAAAGAATATCTGTAATGTTTATGTCTGATTCACAGGTGCTAAGGCATCTGATTAAACACTCTATTATAGAGATGGGAGTCATTTAAAAATGGCCATCATAAGTTCAAGTTCAAGTCCAGATATTTCATTTTATCATAATGTTGTTTACCATAACAACTGATGTGAGAGTTTTGGACAGAATGTGGGCTGCTGGGTGCCTGGACTAACTGGATAAGAGATATCACCATGAAGCACTATAGGTAGGAAAGAGGGCAGTGTGGTTCTCCAGGCAGTGTTCTCCAGGCATTCATGCGGATTCAGTGCCCTGCCACTGAAATTGTTTGAGAATGGAAGGTATTGACGTGGCCTCCAAATTCCCTGGATCTCCATCCAGCTGAGTGTTTGAAAGATATGCTGGACAAACATAACCTACAGGACTTAAAGGATCTGCTGCTCATGTCTTGGTGTCAGATTAATACCTTCAGATTAGCATCCCTTCAGAGGTCCTGTGGAGTTTGATGGCATGAGAAAGACCTACACAATATTTGGTAGGTGGTTTGAATTTCATGGCTGCAGCACTGCATAAAAGAGTTTAGATCACACACCACATGTATATTACATATATGCTAGGAAATGTTTGTCTTAGCCTGCAGTAAATCAGCCACATTCATTTTGATCCTTTTCTTGCTGCTTACAAATCTTTCAAAAAGTCTCAATGTTAAAGTTTTCATCCTGTCTGTTAAGGCAGCAAATAAGAGGTCACACCTCTTCATTTAGCTCCTGAAGGGCATAAATAGATGATGAGTTGGATCTGGCTGCTAAAACAAACGCAACCTTTGTGACGTGGCCTGCAGGATTATTGCGCATCCTTGATTAAAAGGCTAACACGTCACGGCCTCACTGTACATGGCATCTTTAATAAAGCAGCCTGTGGGATTCAACATCTACCTGTTTGATCCTTTTGCTGTAGCATTTGTGCCCCTGACTCATTCTTTAAAGTCTCAAGGAAATGAATCATCCTACTTTCTTGGTGACACAGGTCCTTGAGCTGGAAACGCAGGATTTGTGACACAGGAGCTTGAGCTTGGACTGTGAGAACAAGATAATACCTCTAAAATGTAGATTTTGAGCAGACAGAACCTCAGTACTTAGCGCCATAGCCAGTGAAGTGCAATGATGACAACTTTTCTATGAGGAGATTTCATTTGAACTTTAGGTTTAAATGTACTAAAGTTTAAATGTATTAAAATACCAACTAAATCTAATTCGAGCAGATGGGGGGTTTGCAGTGGAGTGGACCAACTCAATAGGATTCTGTCGATTCTATGAACGTCATGGAGAAAATAAGTTTTTTATTAAATGGAAAGGTAATCAAAAACAACCACTCTATCTGCTTTATATTTACATTCTGTTCACTAGGACTAAATCAGGCTGTAGGCTGTACATGCTAACATGCTAACACGCTAACTGGCCACTGATATTCAGACGCAGGATTTAGGTTCAAATATTTGACCCCTTTTTTTAAAGTAGCCAATAAATAAAATTTCAACCACTTTTCTGAATGTTCCTTAGTTCAATATTCAATTGTATGATTTTTCATTCAATTAAACATTTTGATTCCATTTTAATTCTAATTTGAACCTGAATATTTTATTTGGTTATACTGAGAGAACTGTCCGACTAGAATCAGTTATTTATCAGACTAGTATCGGTTATTTATTCTGTTGGTGTAATAGCCACTAGGAGTCTTAAGGATCATATACACACAGCACAAGCATATATAAGAAAGTGCCTATGTGGTTTTTGTGTATATTCATTTTATATAGATAAATGGGGAAGATTATTATGGAATTTTATTATTTTAACTCGGCTTTTAATACAATCAATTTTTAATACAAATATTCTACAGAAATGTTCAAGCCAGCCATGTGAATTGGTTTAACTCAGTAACTGAAAAAAGCATTCACTTTCCCATCTTTCTAGCATTGAGTGATAGTTTGTAAGGCCTGGTACGGAATCAGAGGTGGAGTCTCAGTCAGGTGCTACTGGACAGCCCTCTCCAGATCACCACTCCAGGATTTCATACAGTCCCATAAGGCGGAGTACTGAGTGCTAGGCTCAGGTAGCATATAGACCTTCAGGACGATCTACTTGTGTGAAGTACACAAAACCCTGCCTAGTTACCGAGCACACTCTGTGTTCTGGATTGTGTTTATTCTCCGTGTTTCTTTGACGCATTTTGCCTAGTGGACCTTGGACTACCCTTTTGCGTAGTGGACTTGACTTTGACTGCCTGTTGATTGAAATTTCTGTTTTTTTACTTTTTTCTACCTTTTTGGATTTTTTGCCTTTTGTCTTTGCAGATTGTGTGCATTTGGGTCCATATACATTTTCGTTACATAGTTACAGCATGGCCATGGCTAAACTGGGGGGAAAATATGTTTAATTAAAATGAAGAAATGAACATAAATCATAAAAAAATTCAGTAAGATTCACATTATTTTTTTCCCCACTAAAATCCATTATATGCAGCAAATAAATAAATGATATGAATGACTGTGTGAATGAATGAAAGGATGACCAGCCATCCTCTTCTCATTTGAATTTAGCAGCCCTTTCTGAATGTCATTATAAGCCATGCCTGCTGTGAGCCAACCTTGTCAAGTCTTATCAGCACGGTACTGAGCAGCATGGGCCCCTGCTGGTAATAGTTTACCCAGAAGCTTGCTGTCAGTTTGGGACTGTCCGGCCCCTTTGTTGTGATCCCACCAGCTCCAAAGCCTGGGGTTTGTGTTTATAAGAAGCAAAGTGGCTAATTAATGGCATTTCAGCAATGATTTGCCTGTGAGACATTGATTAGTGTCCAAACTGCTCCTGCCCTTTTCTAGCCCATTTTGACAAACCGGTCAGAATCGTGTTTTGAAAAGCCACTGGGGAATCAAGCAGGAAAGAGGCGTGGACAGACTGTGATCAGCATGTAATGACTGCAGATGAACTATGATGATCGTTATTAAAAAGCATTAAAATTCTCCTCCGCACATCTGTGCAAAATGATTTACAAGCTCGGACATCTGGGAGAAGTCTTTATTTGGCAGGCTGCTGTTTAACAATGACTGTAAAAGAGCGCAGGGCGGTGACACAGCTCCACAGGGCATGTAATATTCAACACAGCATTGGCTTATTCTTACTGGTCACTGCTGAGGACAAAATCAAACCTTATCATACCCAAGGCGAAAGATTCAGGACTTTGTCCCTTTTAACTTAGTCTTCTGTTTAATTTATTGCATGTCTTGATGGGCACAGCAAAACGGATCACCATATGGAATTGAAATTGCCACATGTGCGAGCGAGCGTGTTTTCTGATATATACATAATTGTTAGTTCTGACCACACAATTTAATTGAAAAGCATGAAAAGCATTCTACCTATGTTAAACCAGTTTCACTATAACCGTGTCATTCCATTTGTCGCTGATTGCTTAGCAACATTTGCCAAAATGTAACAAATGAAACACAGCAAAACACAGGTTAAAAAAAGTATCTGGTTCCAAAGATGATGCTAACATTCACCCACCCATCTTTCTAGCACTGAGTGATTGTTTTAGGTATTGGGAGTGACATAGCCATGACTAAACTGGGGGGAAAAATTGTGTTTTAAAAAATTGTGATAAAAATCAATGATCAAAACAATGACAAAATAAAGCAACTGATTGCTTAGCAACATTTGTTTAACCCAACTGCTGGAACAAAACGACAGACCTGAGGCGTGCGTTATCACAAATAACATCAAGAACATGGTCTAATCATCGATGTGATGTTCAAAATAACACACTTTCTCTTGTGTCCTGTTGCTTAACAGAGCACAAGATGCTGCCTTTATTGTTGGATGTGCTTCAATTAGAGTGCAGTCCAATCACAAAACATGTGCATACTTACTTAAATGTAGTGCATTTTTGATGTGCATGTCAAAGAGAGAGAGAGAGAGCAAGAGAGCGGGAGAGAGAAAGAGAGAGAGATTTTATCCTACTCCACTTAAAAAGTGTTACTTTCTCATTTTTTCACAATCATCTGCCTGCTAAGCCAGTATTATTATCTCTTTTTATAATCTTTCCTCTCTCGCTCACTCTTACACTCCCCTCTCGCTCCTCTTATTCACAAGTTTTCCAAGGTAAATCAGCTACAGTGACCAGCTGGAGTGTTACAATGCCATAAAATAAAACTTATCCTTCTCTGCTGGGAAACCTACACATTTAAGGAATTTATTTTATTTTGTAAATGATTGGTTTGCATGTTAATTTTTGTTGGTTTAAATAAATTTATCATCCGTTTGTTCAACACAAACTTTTACTAGTCTTGGACAAGAAGATGGGCATTAATTTTGAGTCCTGCATCGATCCAAGGCACTAGACTGATATCATAAGAAGAACAAATCCAGACAGAATAATCGCATGGTTTTCTGTGATTAATCACTATTAATCACATTGTTATACGCCAAATTAAATAATTAATTCAAAAGTAGTGTTCTTAAAACAGTTACACAGCTGCAGTTCTTAAACATTAATGTAATCAAATCAAATATAAAATCAAAGCTATTTGCCACTGCAGGGCATTCATGTTTTATCTAGTTTGTTATAGAAAAACAAGTTACCTTCAGAGTCTAGAGCATGGGGATCGGAACCATTATAGCAGCTGCAAAGTTGGACCAGCTCCATATGAAAGTTTATGTATCTGAATGCAGTATCATTAAAGTCCCTTTTGGTATAATGGTCAGGCGTCCCATTACTTTTTTCCATATGACCATCCGGACAAATGTTTTCATTTGCTATTATCTTATTTGTGTGTATCTTCACCCAAACAGAAAAGCAGAGATGGAGGCCAGGTTTTTAACCCCTAACTTAGGCTTTCTGCTCAGCCAATACATTCATAAGCACATATGAATAGATATGCTGGAGCCATGCAATAAGCATTTTGCAGTGAGTCATTGATTATGTAACCTATGTTCTGCATGATTGTCAGTATTTGCATTCATGAGTATTTGTGCTACATTCAGTCTTCCTTCTGAAAGTGTCTGAAAGTCAGTCTTGAGAAAATTAACTTCAGTCAAAATACTGTACATCCTATGCACAGCGGCAAAAGTGCAGTTTAAAACCTTCTCAAACTATCAGTCCAGCAAAATGAACAGATAGGTTTACCAAACAAGTACACAATTATGGCTGACTTTATTGAAGATGCTGCTAATTTATTTACAGTACATGAGGAGGCACTGGAATGTCCATGCTGTACCACTATAGCCTTCCTCCCACAAACTAAATTACTCTGGTATACATAGTTTTGTAGGTTCTGGAACAAAACAGTTCAATATATCTACAACTGTGCAGCAAAATATCATGATGTTCTGAAAATGTCATGATGTTTAGAGGGCTAGAAAATTGAACGAGACTCTACGAGTAGGACTGGTCCTCTCATCCGCCAAATCTTTTGGATGTAGCTGATGATGCCATTTCTTGTTTTTTTCAGAACCAATTCAGAATAATTGTTTGGCTACAATTACCAAATATGTGTTCAGAGAAAATAGATAATGTTAATAAAAGAACACAACTGAACTGTTGAGCATGTGTTGGTTCTTTTATACTTTGGGGTGGTGTGGTAGAATAGAAGGAAAGGATTCTACTAAGATTCTACTAACAATCAGTGAAGAAACTTAAGAAGTGTTGAATGTGGATATTACAAGACAGTAATTCAAAACAAACATCAAAATCAACTTTGAAATGAACATTTATTGTTTTAGAATAGTCATCACTATCCCCAGACTTAAAGTCTCTAATTAAAATTTATGATCTATGAATACTGTAGTGAAAGGTATAATTTAACCCAGTCGAATTATATATTTAGTTGATTCTAGTTCAGAAATTGTTAAATGGATTCATATATTGATGCAAATATACCACAGTTTGGGAAGTGTTTTAATTTTTGTATTTCAAGGTGGTTATAGTGTACTGGTCAAATGCTCTTTTCTAAGTGCTATAGGTATGTTTTGAATGAAGTTAGTTATATGAAATATGCATGTTGTGGGAAAGGTTATGGGAAAGGACCATTTATCTTACAAAGGACAATTACCATGTATGTAAATTGTCTTTTCTTCCATATTTGTAAATGTAATATCAGTGAGATGAAATTGGTTTCCCAGTCAGGGAATCACCCTTGTATATAAAATATTTTTATTGTACCAGAGTTTTGCGCATGCTTAAGCAGTCTTTGCGGGATGGGATGGTTGATGACCAAATCATGCCAGACCTCTAATAATGGTTGACTAGTTAAATGTGTCATTGCCACGCCCCTGGCCATGTGAGGCACTGGGCACCTCCCATTCCCCCTACTTACCTGATCAGTAAAGTGGCCCCTTATAGTCACGCTTGAACACACCACACCACACAGTGTGCTACCACCAATGAGGGGAACAGTAATGACACTAGCAGTGTTGGGATTATGACCCACAACCTTCCGATTGCAGGGGCAACTCCCTAAACACTAGTTCACCAGCTGTCCCAAGACTACAGAAATCTACAGTAACAGCCATTCTGCATTTTTTCCCACTCTATTTATATTCAACCTGATAATCTAGCATCCCTTCACCATCATGCCTCCTGCTAGTGAGGCGTGTGTGGTGTTTTTGTTAGTTTGTGACTCTCGCAGATCTAAAGAAAACTGTACTTCTGGCAGCTCTGGTCTCTCCCACACGCTGAGCGGGCTGAATTAAGTGGATTGACTAAACTGTAACCTTGGCTGTTCTTCTATGCTGAGCGAGCAGATTCCTCATGGATGCCTAAAATTAAACTACATTTCTTCCTGTGAACACTATTTTTGTTGTAGGCCTATGCCAGGTCTGAAAAAGGAGGACAAAAAAGTTTAAGGATGATTAGTTATGGCTGTTACCAAAGAAGACAGTCAAAACTAATCACAGGTCAGATTAATCATGGATTTTTTTATCCTTATTTAAAATAAAGTTGTGCAGTACAACATGATTTAACATGGCATCTAGACTAACATTGCAGGTCATCTGCATTCAAGTTTAGTTTGGAGTCACAGTTTGCAATTAACATTTTTAAAAACATTTTATGAAACATTATGAAACATGCTTCAAATCTACAACTTGAGATATTTCAGTTCATTTGTTCATTGCAGTTCATTGTAGATCTGTAAATATCTGTAAAGAAGAAGTTAGCAGCATCCAAAATACTGAACAGAATTGATTTGTTAATGACTGAGAAAACACTACAGATGAAAATTTACATTCAAAATGTCTCATAGATGAAACATGGTGACGAGATTTTGTATGAATAAATCTTAGAATTACTATAAATAAATAAGTACAATATATTATTTATCATTGTTCTAAATCTGGAAATTTGGTATAAAACATTTCAAAATTATTTCTGGTTTCAATGCATGCTGTATATGTTATTACTGAATAAAATACCAGCATATGGGTTACATTTATGGCCTCCTGTCCTTAAGCTATAAAAACACTCATGCACAAGCACACACCACACACGTACACCCACATTCAGACATGTGCAAAGTGCACTACCCTCACACACACACACACACACACACACACACACACACACACACATTATTGACCTTCTGCCAGGATGTGCTTGAGTGTTGGTAAGATCTGACATTTAATGATGGAATTTTGGAGCAAAGTCCCATTTGTCAGCAGGCTGAGTGGTGTAATGGAGTGCAGCATCAAAGGAGAAAAAAAGAGAGAGAAAGAGAGATGGAACAGCTGTAACTCTACAGTGATTGGCCGTAGTCTAATAACCAACAACTCTAGAAACTAATCCATCACTACATGAGCAAGTAGACTAATTTTCAAAAACCTGTGCAGTAAAACAAGTTGTATAGTATGTTTCATGTGGCTGTAAGAAATGTAATTTTGAATCCAAAAAAGTTATTTTGTTGCAGGCAAAACAATGAGTCATCAGTAGTAAGTAAACTTATTTACTAGGTACATTATTTATGAGGTACATTTTGGTACATACATTGCATGTGAAAACTATAGTAAAAAGTATCAAGTGCTGTGATGCACTAATTACCCAGAATTTATATAATCACATAGTGCTTACAAGTGCTTAGGCGCCTACACTGCATATTATTATATGCACACACAATATAACTAATGAATGTCTGAATGAAAAAAAAAGGATGCGGCCTCTTATTTTTTTGCATGGCTGTGTGTGTATATATATTGCCATGTGATAAGGTGAATGGTCATCTTCAGAGTATAAGACCTCTGTGAAGGTCCAGTTTCTTGAGAGAGAACTTCCGAATCCAGAATGAATAACTCTCTCCTTCTTAAGAAGAAAATAAAGTCTTTGAAATGAGCAATGAATCTTTTGTCAGTTTGATGACGAAATGTTAAACTACACGACACTCTTACATTATTGCAACAATTAAAATAGTGATGTTAAGAGCATAGTGTGTGCATGTGTGAGTTCTGTTTCATCCCATCAGAAACTGAATCAGGAGTAAAGCTGCAGCACATAGAAAAACTGCCCTACTACTGCACTCACAACACATATATATATATAGAGAGAGAGAGCAGAGTGGAGTTCAGACCAAACACATGAACACCAGGCACG